>CM023453.1:65688380-65810880 GCA_013339765.2 Haemaphysalis longicornis
ATCCCAAAAGAAGACCCCATCCCAACAATTCAAGAAAACATGTTCAACTGTCTCGGGTTTTTTGCACGGGTAACAGTCAACCCCCCATGGAATGTATAGACCTTTCTCTTCTTGCCAGGTTTTTACTGGAAGGACGCCCACGTGAAGTTTAAAAAAGAACGTTTTAACCCATGGCGGCACTGCCATTCTCTTTACTCGTTTAAGTACGTCCTGCCCAGGCCCTGCACGGTACATGGATCTGTACATCGGCTCAGGCAAAACAATATCCGCAAGGTCATGGTACAGTCTTTTGCGCGTCACGTTTGACAAGTATTCAAGCGTGAAGCGGGCCCGTAAAAACTTTGTTGCCAGTACCACCTCACGAAAATATCCTCTGGGTGCACCAAAAGTAAAAAACGCAGAAGAAACAACAAAATCAGGTAGCGCCATAGCTAGCCTCATCTGACACACAGCGCGCAAGAAAGGATCGTTCACGTCACGCAGAAACAAAAACCGGTTGACAACTTGTCGCAAAAACAAATGCGAGAGAGAAAGACCCCCGACGCGCACCCGCCGAAACAAGTTCGTGCGGCTCGTTTGTTCGCACGCGGACCCCCATATAAACAGACGCTTTGGCGGCAGCTAGCCTAGTCTTTAATATTGTAATGTCGCCGGACGGCACTCTAGCCATGCCCGCAGCGATCAGCTAGAGCGCCGTCGGACGGCACTCGAGACACTGCGAAATGAAAAGGTAGTGTCTATTATCACGGCAACCGTGAGAATTACCGTAAGGAATTTCTCACGGCAGTCGCCTCTGATTGGCTAAGCACGCCCCCCGAAGACTTTAAGGGAGGAATATTTCCGTAAAACTCGTTCCCACAGCTTCTCCTGTGGCGCTATGTTGTAGTACGTGCTTTCAAAACGAGAAGACTCAGGTTCGAGTCCCGCATAGCCAAAGTTGTGTTCGTTCATGGTGATTTATTTTGTTAATGATTTTTATTCTGGTTATTATTATGTCAGGAGATCGAAGTACAGGACTTCTAGAATATGTATATAGGTTTGATTAGGTTTAATATAGATTACATTCTGCGTCGTTGGCCTGCGTTAGGTTAAGATTGTTGCAGCTGGGTTCGATTTAGCTAGGTTATGATACGTTAGGTTAGGTTACGTTGGGTTAGGCTTTGTTGGGTAGCGTTGAAGGCAAAATTGTTCAGCGAATTTTAGGCCAGCCAACTTTTACAGAAACTGCCGGGAGAATTTCGCGGAGGTAATTCTCACGGTTACCGTGAGATTAGACGCAGCCAATTAAAAATTCAGCAGAACGGACGATACTGTCCTTTCCTTTTGCCCCTTATTTTTCAAGTGTTTCGTCGGCCAAGCTGAACGTTTAGATCCTCAAGGGATATATATCGGAAATCCAAACAGGGCACTTGCCTCCACCGTTCTCGAAGACCACGTAGGGAAAGCGCCAGACGTTGCCGAGGCCCACCGACATGCCGATGCACGAGAGGATGAACTCGACCTTGCTCGACCACTTCTCGCGTTGAACCTCGCCGGTCATGGTGGCGACTCCTGAAACGGCGGCTCAACCGGAACAGCGCTTGTTATCAATGCAAGCTGCAGGCCGCGGCGGGCGTCTCCGGCGTCGGGCACTGTTCGGTATACAAACACGGCAAATACGGCCCTGTGGTCGACGACGTTTACGACACTAGGCAGAAGAGAGGACCGGGTCCTCCGCCTCTGCCTGGATAAATGGGAGGTAGCAGGGCCGCTAAAGCTTTCGAGGTGACCAGTAGCGTAAAAGGAAACGGTGAAGAAGAAGAAGAAGATGATGATGATGATGATGTCCTCAAAGATTTCGGCACGTACCCACAAGGGGGGATTGGCCAGGGCTAAATCGGTTAAAAAAGTACGTGGGGACTTCAAAATACTAAATTATTTCCGGAAAGAGGCTGTAAAAGGAAACTCAGCTATGGAGGTCCCGCTACAGTCTCTGACCTTGGGACCTCCTTCTGTATATAACCTCCATGTATCATTTTGATATATTAATAAATTGATTGAAATTGATTGAATAAAACCCGAATTACCCATTAATTAGCACCCTTCAGCAATTCAAACGACCTGAAGCAGAAAGAAAATTTTGAATGCAATTATATATACCCCTTTTTGAAAACCCCAAATTTGATGCGCCAACAGATAATATAAGTGGAATAAAAAAATCAACCCCAAACGCTCAATTGGGCCATTTAAAAACAGTTGTCTAGCTGTTGAGAAACGGGGGCAGTCGAGAAAAAATGTTCGACTGTTTCAGGGACCTGGCACCGCACACATAGTTCCGTAGGTGAAAGTCCTGACCTGAACAGATAGAAATTAAGCCTTGGAATCCTGCAGCGCAGCTCGGTGAAGGTCACCTCGCATTGCCGAGAACCACAAAAATGAACATTCCACCCGAACTTTAAATGTTGGTACTCTTCAAATGATAAAAGTGAGTCTGAACGAGTAGCGTCTAAATGCCAATATCGTCTTAATCTTGATGGTGCAAATAGAGCCACATTAGGAATGCCGAATTGAATGGGAGCTGTGACAGCGAGATTAGCTAAATGGTCCGCTAGCTCGTTGCCCCTGATGTCCGTATGGCCAGGGACCCAAAACAAGCGTACCTCGTTCACGTGCCTTGCAACAAAAAACAATAATGAGCGGTACAAGGGAGAGTCGGAAGAGGAAGTTAATTCCGATATAACTGTCATCGAATCGGATAATATGATGATTTTTATACATGCTGCGGTACTTTGCATAGAGCGAGAGCTATTGCTAAAAATTCGGCCATAAAAATGGGTGTGTAATCCGGGATTCGTAGCGAATAACTCCAATCTAGAGATTGTGAAAAAATACCAATTCCAGCTTTCTCGCCATTTTGAGATGCATCAGTATAAATCACAGAAGAAGTAGGATACTTGGATAAATATTCATTTAAAATAGCGGCTAATAGCGAGCGGGGAGAAGTTTTGCAGCTGGAAGGGGTTTTGAAAGAAAAACTCAGTTTCTCGCTCAATTGTGGATACCGGAATAACTTCATATAGCTTAACAGAAATACAATCCAGGCATGATTGAACGAATAGCACTTGGGGGGAAATACGTTTAGGCCACGGAGATGTAAAAAATAAACTCGAATCACAAATATTTACAGGCTTGGCCGCTCCTTGTTGTTCCCTTGTTTGTGGCGCATTCCCACTTGGGGGATTGGCCAGAATCGGGAGCTCCTAAATCGGGCACATTAGCACCAATAAAGCAACGGTGAATTCTTCTTTCGCAGGTGGTGGCGGTGATGACTTATAAACTGGCGCATACCCACTCAGGGGGGGATTGGCCAAGAATATTTTTTTTTATTTAAAAGAGCCATATAAGGCAAAACAGCACAGCCGAAGTAAGAATTTAGTACGTAGAATCAAGAGAGAAATAGAAAAAAGGAGGAAGAGAAGGAGAAAGCCTGATCGGAATTGTTTTAGCAAATAAGTTAGTATTTTGAGGTCCTCACGTGTTTTAACAACCAGTTTAGCCCTGGCCAATCACCCTTGTGGGTATATGCCAAAACCTTTGAGGGCATTAACATCATCATCAAGGTAGACGAGCCGTCTCTGAAATGAAGGAATGGATGGCGTGACAAACCTCCCCATGGCAGTGGCCTAGCTTCGTGCCCCCCCAAGACAAAAGCACTGGCAGAGAGAATGGCAGTCCAGGACGTCGCAGGGGAGCCTGCAGCAGCCTTCTTCCATGATGAGAGAATCGGCGGCAAAAAAAAGGAAGAAATGTTCATCTGATTCAATTTCATGGCAGAAGTGGCACAATGGTGAGGTTGTTAGATCTGCTCGATATAGGTATCGATTAAGTGGGGGAACACCACAACGAAAGGAGGCCAGCGAAACGTCGCACGAGCGAGTTTGGCAGAGGCGTCTTTTCCAACGGAACCTGAGATGTTCGAGTTCCGGAGAAGTGGGTAGCCCGTGATCAGACACGTCCTGGGCCAACAGGTATTGGCGATAACGGGCTAGCAACACGCAAGTGAACGGGGGAAGCACCTCCAGAATCGGTAAAGCCAATGTCATTTTCGCTAACTTATCAGCGACATCATAAAGGGATAATCCACAGTGGCCAGGCAGTCAAACAAGCCTAATTGCCCGCACATGAATGGGAACGCAGGAATAAAAAGTTTTAAGCATAGGACCGACAGTTTCCGAGGAAAGGACCATGCACACGGGAAGGTAACCAGTGAGTATCATCACTGAAGATTGCGCCGAATCGAGTTTCAGGACGGCAAGAATAATAGCAAGGCGCCTCCCGAAGCGTGGTCACGTGAGGCATGCAGGCAGCTGATTTGGTTGGTCGGTCGGTCGGTCGGTCGGTCGGTCGGTCGGAGCCATAACAAGAATGACACATACCCCCTCTGGGGGAATGGCCAAGCCTGATTGTGGTCTCATTGTTGAAGAAGCTTACGAATTAAAACTAAGGAAAAATTGAAGTGGGATAATAGTGGGTAAAGTGATGCTAACAATTTGAGAACCAAAAAAAATCAATTTCCTTTTTCTCATTCTTTTTCTTCACATTAATGTAGAGGATCGTACCAACACAGGGGATTGGCCAGTACTTGAGAACGGCTATTTAGTTAAGCAATGCACCGGATGTAGCTGCATTGAACTGCCGAACCTGTACTAAACTACATACTCTACTGCTGATAACATGAACTGGCCCAACAACTGCAGGTACCAAGAACTAGCCCATTCATTCAAAGAACTGAGCCTTTAGAAACTACCAACATTTGCTTATTTTCCCTTTCCCCCTCCTCATCCCTTTCCTGCATCGTGACTGTACTCCTTTATCACTAAAGGTTCTCTACTATACTAATGACATGATAAATAGCAGAGTAAAACAGCAAAAAAAATAACCAAATTCATTTCGTAGTGGCGGGGACACATAATGAAAAGGTCGTTTTAACAAATGAGCCTTCCGGTGGCCGAAATGAAATGGCGAAACGAGGAGTAATTCTCCCGTTTTGAGTTTCCGAGGCTGTTAGTGCCGAATGAAGGAAGTACAGCACCCTGTGTGCAGGGGTGCAAACTTTACAGGCCGCCTGCTTCGTTGTACTGGCGTCACTTCCGTGACGGATATGACGTCAGCGAAATCTTCGTGTATCCGGGAATAAAACAGTCAAAAAAAGTTTCCTGTGGTCGAAACCGAGCCTGGAACCCTCACGTTATGAAACCGGCGTCTAAGCGATTGCGCTATCGCCGCATTCTGTGCGTACAGCATTTCCCCTGGGGTTCATAGCGCGGGCGCTGGCTTTGGAGTTTGGCTGAGTTGAAGTGGACTTCGGCAGTTTGGATTTTGGACTTTAGGAGGGTGGATTGTGGACTTTGATTCAACTCAGTTTGCATCGAGAAAGCTTCGCTTTTTAACCGCCCTCTCTTAAAAAAAGGCAGACAGACCTAAGAAAAGGCCAAGTTAAAGCTAGTGAAACCCACCAGCTGCGCGGTTTCCTCAGTCTTCGCATCTCAGTTGCGAAGGTGGCCGACTTTTTTGTGACCTCCGGAAGCTAGGAGTATATATCTTCTGCTACTTTGGAAGTCATTATATTTCCTAGGTACCCACTGGATTTTACGAAGGTGGGTATCTCGTCTCCTGCTAGTATTTTTGCCGCTTACAGGCATAAGCGACAAGTGGTGACGCTCGTGACCGCTTCATAACGCCGAGGCAACAGCTCTCCACCACACTTCGCCGACTCGACGACCACCCCTTTACAGCGCAGACAATTTTGTGTCATAGGCGTTGTCCGTCACAGGCCGAAAAGGCTATAAAAGCCTTACTGCTCTTTTTGAAGGACACGGGCCTGTCTGAACGATTGTAGGAACATTACTATAGTGCAGTGCCCTAGTTCGCCAATTTTATCAGTGGACCGTATTAGTTTTTGTGCATTTTCTGGTTGTGTGCGTTGTTTGTACCGCCTCTCTAGTTGCCTGGTAACAGCTTGTGTTTTTTCTACTTTTCTTTCTCTCATTTTCTCCTTTAATATGTACCGCTGTCCCTTCTTTCCCTTTCATTTCCCGTATCCCCTCCCCCCTGAGTAGGGTAGCCAACCGGACAGTATTCTGGTTAACCTCCCTGCCTTTCCTATACTATTCCTTCCTTCCGGGTCTCGGATACGATAACGGGGTCGCTTAAGCGGAACAACTGCCGGCAGTTTTATGCAAGGCTAAGTCCGCTTCATCAAACAACACTTACTACTACTGCTACAGCCAAGAACTGTCCTTCCCGTCGGGTTTCGCAATGGCAGCATTAAAGTCGCTGACGATAACTCTCGATGTGTCATCTTCTCGTCTGACATTTAGTTCTGGACGTTTGTATTAAAGTGCTACGCTACTTACATTTTTACGGCTTTTGGGGCTCGCACTATGCAAGAAATCCTGGGAAAAAGTGCTGGCCAATGCACCACTGCAGGCATGTGCCGCTCTATGTGCATATAATTAACACTGTGTGAGTTTTGGGTCGCGCACGAAATGGAAAAAAACCGCGGGTAAGCTTTGGCCAACCCACGTAGCGGGTATGTGTTGCCCTGCGCGAATGTAGCACTGTACTAGTCAGCACAGCCAAGCGACGCGTGGCGACATCTAGGGGAATGTTTGAAGCTATGTCCACGCGCATGTGCTATGTGCTATGTCCACGTATCTGTATCGGGATTATTTGCGTGCCACTGTTTAACTATATAGCTGTATTGTTCATTATGATGATGATGATGATGATGATGATGATGATGATGATGCTGATGATGATGATGATGATGAGTATCGGGACTGGCACCAACTGAAAATTCCCGGGAGAAAAGCCTTGGCTTGTATACCTCTGCGGATGCGTGCTAACGTCCCCTGCAAGGTTTAACGGTGGGTTGGTCTAACGTTCAGCTTATAACGAAGTGCCAAGCAACGCCCGTCCTTATTATTGGTCAAGTTACGGATACCTGTTACGTCGTTAGGCCTCAACGCGCAACGTTGGGCCTAACATCAGGATAATTCCGGGGAAGCGTATTTCCAACGCTTCGCTGCACAGAGCACCCACATGACATGTCTGTTCAAGCGATGCAGAACGGTAATTAAATGTCATCATTGGCAGCACCCCTAACCTAAAGCGACCTAAAACATACCAAATCACAATTATTAACAGAAACAACGCGTATATTTGTTTAGAAAAAAACATCAAATTTAGAAAAAAAAGGTAAGCAATAGAAAAAACTGGGGGTTGATTCCTTTGTCATAGGACTACTACTACTGCTGAGAAGGTGTTACTTGAGAAGGAGGAGAATGAGTTACTTGGACAAGGACTACTACTACTACTAACTACTACTACTACTACTACTACTACTACTACTACTACTACTACTACTGCTATCACTACAACTACTACGCCTACTACTACTACTACTGAAAGATCATCATCAGCACTTGTGCAGCCAAGAAGCTCCTGCTCCTGAAAGTAAATGCTTTCTACCCCCCACATCCTCGCCACCAGTGGTCTCGTGACGAAGTCGCTAACGACGTGGCGGAAGAAGAAAACGTGCTTATACGGTACGTGCGCGTTATTTATTGCCACTGAGTATTAATTTTCTTTGTTTCTCAAAGCTGTATTTCCCCAACCTTTTTCTGCTTCTCCACCTCGTTTTATTTCTTAACCTCTTCAGGATCAGATCTCAGTCCGAGTCAGCCAATCTCCCACCGTAGCTGCGCACCATTGTAATCTTGACTCCAAAACCAACCAACCAACCAACAAGATGAAGTCGCCTTACCCGAACACGCAGGAGTGAAGCTCTGGGAAATGACCGCAGAAGCACCTGACAGCGCCATCCGCGTGGTGCAGCCAAGCTAGCAGAAACCCCAGCAGGATATAGTTCGCGAAGACAAATCAGGCATCACTCGGCCGTACAACTTCTCGAGGTTATAATTCCACAAGCCGAGGATACTCTCTGGGGCAGTGGCAGCGATGGCGACGGCCAGGTGCATAGCACGGTGGGCGGTCGGCACATACCCCCTCTGCAGCGGCGGCGGGGTAGTAGACGAAGAAGTGCACGTAGGCCCGTGTGCACGGGCCGAAATGGGCCCGCCTGCAGCCGCCAGGAGGTTTTTCGAACACAACGTGGTGGGCTGGTCGGTGTCTGCCGTGGCCAGCCGTCTCTCTCAGCCGAGGCCGCCGCAAAAGTCTTGAAGAGCCATGAGCACCGGAGCCAGGGAGCTGCCCGCGCGCAGCGTCTCCTCGGCGCAGTGCCTCATTCGGGAGGGCTACACCGTCGGCAGGACCATTGGCGAGGGCTCCTACTGCCGGGTCAAGTAAGCCTCGCGCCCATCACCCGCGCTACCCACCCGCTTCCGCCGTAGAGGGGGCCGCGCCGCCCTCACGACCAGCCGTCCTCCGCGGTCGGTGGGCTACACCGGTTATCAATTAAGACAAGCTTCCGAATTTTTAACGCTGGAATAATATTTTCTTTGTCACAATCTCGCCGTTAAATCAGGCGGTTCTTCCAGAAGTACGGCCCGCAGGTTTCGGACCCGTAAACACCATTGGTGCGGGCGCGCGCAGGCGTCGCCAGTTGCTGTGTGGCGATGGTTTTGAATGTGCGAGTTAATGGCGAATTCGCCTCACCAAAACCCTCCGCCGCCTTATGTGGGCCTGACTACCGCTGATTCTGGTTTTCCGTGGTGGTTCGCTAGGCGACCGATAGGACACATGGTTCTCTTACTCGGTCGCTCTTCCCCCAAGTCTGCTACACAGGCTGAAATGGCATTAATACCGTATTTTTTGCGATTCTAAGCACCCTCCCCTACTTTCGGGGAAAAAAAATTGGAGAAAAAGTTTGCATGCGAGTCGAAGCACCCCCTTTTTCTAAGCAACCATCACAAGGTGGATTTCAAACGCGTGGAAGCGGGCCCAAGTTGATGTTTTGCCCATGTCATTTATGAAATTTTCAATTAAAAAACCACTTCAGCGGAACAAAAGACGACCTGCCGGGGGATACTGAGATCGGCGGCCCAAGCGGCGCAACAGACTCGAATGACAGTGAGGGTGACTATCAGATGTAAACAGTGGGTTAACTGTCTGTACCTATTTCTCTAATGAATGTTTGACAAATGAAACATTTCTTGAGCCCGCCTCGCCGAGATACGGTCGCGAACAAAAGTGGCGGGGGAGGGGGATAGTTTAGGTTTTTCGAATCTAAGCACCCCCCTCGCTTTGGGCATTGTGATAGTGGAGCAAAAGTGAGGGTGCTTATAATCGAGTAAATACGGGAGTTTGAAGCGTGTCTGCTTTGAATAGTGCTAAAGAAAGCCGAAACTAGTTGGTATCGTTGCATTTTGAACTGCGCCAAGAAGTCGGGGACGCAGGAGACGAAACAGGTGCCGACCATCAACTAAAGATTATTCTTAGCCGCTTGTTCAAAATTAATAGCGAGAATAACTGTTATTGCTGCGGGCTGCGGTTTTAACGCCGGCAGACTTTGCTCCTCAGTGGAGCCACTTACAACGCGACAGCTGCGTTTACATTCTAGCAGCAGTTTCGCATAACTCGCAACGGCACGTAACGGACTTTTCTTTGGAAATTCGGTACCAAAATAATTTTTGCAAGCAGAAACCTTTTACAACCTCGATATTGACACACGGCCCCAGCACAATATGTTCTCACCTGGCTGCCCACACTGAAAATAGCCCCTCAGGACATTTCATCTGGTCTTTTCGTTCCCACATAACATCGCATAACATCAACCCCTGCGGAGTCTGCGCCGAACAGTTCGGTGGTGCAGCTTGAAGCCCTGGTGCAGCGAGCCCGAATTCGGGGAAGACTCGCGGCCTCCTGGACATCGGGGACTGACCACGTCCCCATCCCTATACCATCTTTCTCAAATAAATGTTTACTCCCCTTCCCACACGGGATCCGCTCCCAGTAACATCATACAACGAAAGCAACGTCCAAAGAGTCAGAAGGACATGAAGAGTACCCAACAAGAAAAGTGTAACGAAGCTGCAACTTTGATAGAAGCGGGTCCTTATTGCGAACTGTCTGATTCATGAGGCACACGATGGGCCTCTTTTGGATGTTCTGCGCTGTACGCCAGTCACGAGGTAACCGCGTCCCTTCGCACGCAGAATTCGCAGTTCTACCAGGTTGAAGCTACACCGCTACAGTAAAATGTTCAAACTTGCACAAGCAAACTCTTTGGGCAACGAAATTTGTAGTACCGGGTTGTGCTTGAAAACTAAGGAACCTGCCCTTCCACTGTTCCGAAAAGGATAGTTACCGAACAAAATGTTTTTTTTTTTTTTCATAGAGTTAGAACATGATGTATGATTTGCTTAGAGCAAAAACTGGTTTTACACACCGGCGTCATCGCCATGGTAAAAAGCCCCCTGCCCCCGATTAACTTCTGGGGATGATTCCCTTGAGCTCTTCACCGCAGCGTATCTGTTTACTCCAATAAAGTCCAATCTAGCATGGTTTGGCGTTTGATGGTTTGACTGAATAAGGACTCAATTCTACAAAGCGGTAGAGCTTAATAGAGTTAAAAAAGGATGTTCGTTCCTGCCTATAAGGACGAAAGAAAGTTTTGATGAAAAAATTGGCCGGGTATCTGCTCCTTTCGTTGCAATGTCGTCAAAAGACGATAGTCTTTGTAGACATTTGCCAAGGAAATGCCCCCCTTCGCATTCCCCCTCACCTCTCATGCTGTTCCTGTTCCGTCGAGCTCATCCCAAGGTAAACACACTAAAGGTTTGCTCAAGGCGATTTGAATTTACCGCGTTCCACTGCTACATGCGGCGTTCCTCGATGCCAGCGCTGCAGTACGGCGGAGACACGCGTGAATCCAGGCGGCCGACTTCAAGGTTTATGCCGTGCTCCACGTGCGTTCCAATCAGAACGTGAAACCTAGCTAGTGGAACATTTCTTTGCTGTTGACGCGTGATTTGTCATATGCCGGCAGGCAACAGCAGGCGGTACGCGTTGTTCTGCAGTAGATGTAGAATAATTTGCTATCGAAAAACAAAGCATCCAGGAATTATTAATAAAGGAACACTGTAAATATCCCTTGTGTACTAATCTCCTGTCTCATATTTGCGTAATGTCTTGTTCTGTTGAACAAAGTTGACAAGTGTGAACATATAAACCGGGCTTAGACGTTACATTTGGCTGTGAGTATATAAGACTATTGCGCAGTAAGCATTTTGCTTTGGCCGTGGCCGGGTGGCTGAATCGAGTTAGACAGACAGACAGACATATACAGACCAAAAGGTTGAAAGACTAGAAAGAAAAAGGACTGTCATAGGTTCCCGTGAAATAAATTAAAAAAATATACGCTTCTAATTACCTGTTTTATGGTCGGCGTCTCTGTCGGGCGTCTTATAAAGAACGTCGGACTCCGATTAAGATGTCACACAATGTTTTTTATAATTTTCTTATATCTTTGAAGCAGCAATTAACCCAGCAAACTTGTATGCTGAACACTAAAAATTGAGACAGACAACCGGATACCAGAAGGGATACGAAACATTTGTATTTATGATTTGCGTGCGATGCAAATTTAATTCGGTAACTACATACGGACAATTGCAAATCAATAGATAAGATGTCCTATTTCCCCGCAGCCCACGGGCTAGTTTTGCTGTAGACACTCGGAAATATTACGCATAAAGTACAGGAAACAAGGAAGTGCCCCGGATGAGTACGCGCTTGGAAATTAAAAAAAAAAAGGCAGTGACTATGCGAGCAAACGAGGACAGACGAAGGACGGACACAGGACAAGCGCAGTCACTGTTTTTCGGAGATCATGAACTGGCAAGCCACAGGGCCTTACTGGGCTTTTGTTCGCCCGTGGTTATCTTTGACCAAAGAGCACAATACCGACCTGACTTTTTTTATATATGAGCTTTTCTTTTGTGCGGGCACAATTGTAAGCACGAACGTCATGTTTGTGCTCACAATTTAATCCGCACTGGGGCTTTGTGGCAAAGCTAAACTTATGCTAAGAGGCGCGCCATAGTGGAAGGCTACGAATTACTACGTCTACTTCATCTACCGTTAGGTGCAAACAGCCAGTAACGTACAAAAAACAATCGTACGCATCTATTTTTGCACACAGGATATTACGGCTCGAGTACGGTTACTGCTACTTATTTGCGGAGCCAACCTACGATTACCATCGCTTGCTGTTGCCTGTTGTTGATGCACTCCCGTGCTCGCAGGGAGATTTCTAAGGGACACCGAGCGCTACGCGGTCAAAATCATCGCCAAGAACCAGACGTCGTTCGGACTTCGTAAAATCGCTTCCTTCCCCGCGAGCTGGACATCCTGCCGCGTATCGAGCACCCCAACATCGTCAAGGTCTATCGCATCCTGCAGGCGCGAGAGAAGGTCTTCATCATCATGGAGCTCGCCGAGCACGGAGACCTCCTGGACCACATTCGGGTACGCGCGCACTGTATACACTCGGGTGCAGGTGGTGGTGGACGTATCGTTTTTGAGAAGTTGGTTGTACGTCAATTAATGGGGACAATTTTACAAGTGCCAGTTGGGCATGTTGGTTCATGATTTGGAAAGCGCCATTGAAGACGAGACTAGGCAAGAACACAGAACGAAAGCGCTTCGTCCTGGTTCCTGCATGTATATAGTCGTCTTCAACGGCGCTTTCTAAATCATTTGACGAGTGGTTGTTGCTTGCTCCGAGTTCCCTGCAGGGCCTTGTTAAGCTACCCAACCAGCGCTTAAGTAGAGGGAGAGAGCAGGGTTTTACATAGGAGGAGAGGTGGCTAGGGTACAAGGTAGCAAATCAGAATGAGGATCATAACGACGATGTGCATAATAGGTCAGGGGGAATTTGAAGGTCATCCCTGCCCGAGGTAAGGAATGCCTAATAGGTGACCATGAACATGTTGTGAACAGAAAGTTCCGATACTTGTTTTGAGTACCAAAAGGTCAGGGCAGACAGCTGAACTTTCCGACTAATTAGCTGAAAGGTCAGCTGTCTGTCCTGGCTGAGGCGTTTTAATAAGCAATAAAAAGTGTATCCTCGCTTTTTTTTTTTTTTTTGAGACACTACTCAAATGACGTCAGGCGGGAGCAAGCAACAGGAGGCGTGCTCACTGTAGCGGCGTTATATCCTTTGAAGCCGTAGGCTCGTGGGGTCATAAACTCGTTTTTCTACTGGAAGCCTGTCCCCAATTGGTGAAGAGCGAGCGGGTATACAAAACCAACACTTTCTCCTCGCGCAGAACCACGGCCGCATCAGCGAGGACCGTGCGAGGGCGCTACTTCGGCCAGCTGGCCAGCGCGCTCAACTACCTGCACGGCCAAGAACATTGCGCACCGAGACCTCAAGTGTGAGAACGTGCTCCTCAAGGACGAGAACACGGTCAAGCTCACCGACTTCGGATTTAGCCGATTCTGCCGTGAGTACTATGCGCGCACTACGCGCAGTCGCCTCTGGTGGTGGCGGTAAGAATAAGTTCATAGGAGGCCGGTATAAAAGCGCAAAGGCTCATGGGTACGTCGCCTGCTCCGCACTTCCCGTTGAGATTTCTCCTCCCCTTCCCGACGCCGGCGGCTTTCACGCGTGCGTGTGCGTGCTTTCTGTCAGAGTTTACCTTTCAGAGAAGCCCCTAGTAGGATTAATCGTTGTTATTCTTGCATGCGTGGATTGCATGAGCGTTTTTTTTTTTCGGTGGAAATATGTAACCCGCACACACGCGCGTGGAAGCCGTCGGGCGTACGGAAGGCCAGGAGGAGCTCTCAAACCGGGAGTGGGCGGGTTCTCCGCGGGAGCAGACAATGTACCCATGAGCCTTTGCGCTTTTTACCGGTCACCTATTGTAGGGTAGAGAAAAAGTGCGGGGAAGGGGCGAAAAACAGTCCACGCACTGTCGAACACCGTTGCCACCTTGTCCACCAGTACAACACGTCTCGAGTTGTGGGCAGCCTCCCTCTGCTGGAACGTAACTATAACGGCTCTCCTCGTCTTGCTCGCAGACGACCCTACGGGCAAACGCGTGCTGAGCTCGACGTACTGCGGCAGCGCGGCGTACGCGTCGCCCGAGGTCCTGCAGGGCATCCCGTACAACCCCAAGATGTACGACGTGTGGTCGCTGGGGTGCATCCTGTTCATCATGGTGACGGGCACCATGCCCTTCGACGACACCAACATCAAGACGCAGATCCGGCTCCAGATGCACCGCGACGTGCGCTTCCCGCCCAACTACTCCATCTCCTCGTCCTGCAAAAGCCTCATCCGCCACATGCTCGAGCCGGACATCGTCAAGCGCGCCACGCTCAAGCAGGTGCTGCGTCACCCGTGGCTCGAGGAAGGAGTCTCCCCCTGACCACCGTGGCCACGACGATGACGAACCATTGGACCAGTGTGCGTGCCACGCGGAGAGAACCACCCCGGACACACCCTGCCCCCGGCAGGGCCGCTAAATTCCCGCCGCCACTGCAGACGCCGACGAATACCATCAAATAAAGCCCACACCACGTTAAAAAAAAACACCTCCCCCGCCTTCACTGAAAATTTCCAGTGCGCTAAGTAAACCTACTAGCTAAAAGCTTTTCTCCTACCTTCCTTGTGTCAAAGCTCTGACATGTTTCCAAATTTATCTTGTCTGAATTGTCATTAAATGCTAGTGATCAGGGTGTCTTGCGACAAAATTTTGAGCAGTCGTTGGCGGCGGACCTTCTGCTGGCCCGTTGTCCGGACTGATGCACGATCTATGCTCAAATGTGGTACACTCTTCCTGGCAAGAAAGCAACTATCATGGAAATGCATCATTATAGATGAAGGCTCATCACAAAGTGAAGCAGAACATATCAAATACTTGGCTGTAAAATCCTACAGCCCACAGTTCCCATGGCAAACAAGCCAGGGCTTACGTGAAATAAAGCACTGTTGGTACATCTCTCCCAATGTATTTCTGAAACTGCTTGAACATTTCGGTGCAAACCTTTCACCAATGGGGAGGCAAGGTGGGTACAATGTCGGAGCATAGGTGCACAATTGAAAGCCCGCTTACATGCCGTGCTTGTGAAAAAGCACTATTGCCCTACTTCTACCGTTTCCGTGAAAATTTGTGAAATCTGTTCGGGGAAGCCGAATTCATGAAGCCTCTTGTGAAGCCGCCAGTTTTCTTTCAGTTCACTCGCGCTAAGGTTGATTCGCAGTCAAGGGAGGGGCCGGGCGAAGCAAACATGCGACAGACCAATGTAGGCTTAACAACGTGCTCCGAAGTCAACGTTCTCAACCGGTAGCTTTAAGCTTCACTTTGCTGACATTAAGCCTAAACATGCAACGTTAGACCGAACACCACACTTGGAGATCGAAAGTGAACCAGTACTCATCAGAAAAGTTGTTTTTGTGTCAAGCTGTGGGTACAAAGACCTCAAAGCCAAACGTTAGGCCTAGGCTGCCGCATACCCAAAAGTAACTGCTGTCATTTCAGGAAAGTAGTAGTATCAGCGGTAAGCTTTATTTGGTAAAAGGGAGAAGGGGAGAGATCAAAGGTGGGACCTGAATTCCAGGACCCCAGAAGCTATTTGGCAAGCTATGGCCCTACTAAGCAGCGCAAGCTGCTGTGCAGGGTCCGAGCTTGACAGGGACTCTAATGAGGTTTTGTGGCTATTTTCGTCACAAGTAATCGAGCAATTCCAAACTGTGCGGAATAAATAGACTTTCTAGTGACATGCCGTCGGCATCATGATTTTATGGAACATAAGTGAGAGTCCGAACTTATGTAAGTAGCTGTTTATCAGTAGTTTTATAAGATTTTTCGCTTTTTCAGCACTTAGGATGGGGTGTGGCGTAGGCATTGATCTTTTTTTAAGCCTACACGATGTTACTTTGTCTGTGCCCGACAGTATGCTGGGGGGAGGGGGCAAATGTTCTGGCTGTGTGTGTTTTAGAATTTTTGGAAGCAGTTTTTCCGCATCCCTGCGGATGATACTGCAGATGGAGTTTGTTATATGGCCCTTAATTGGGCTGAATTCAAGAGCAAGGGCTCCACTGATTCCAGCGAAGCGGTACATGCGTACTTTTGCACACATGTGCCAAGAGGCATCGGTCCACGATTCGAGGGATTGTCAAAGAAACCTAGGTCGGTACTTTGAATCCTGTGTGTGTACTCTGAAGCCAACTTGAATGTCATAGACCCAGAGTAGCCCACGCCCATAGGGGGTATTCGACCCCGTACTCTTTCCGGCTGAAATGTTATCTCCTTCTCTTACCTAGCAGCTGTTTAAACTGTTGCGTATACAGCTTCCTCAGTCTTTTGTTGCCCTGCGACAAAATGACACACTAGAAAAATAAAAGCTGCTTCCGTACGACATACCGAGGTTGTTGCAGCGACATAGCGCCTGTCATTTTTTTTTTTCGCATGTATGGCTGGTAATTAGCAAGTGATATATATGATAATCTTGCAACGCCCTCCTGTTAGTCAATGGGCTTTCTTACCGGGCTCCTAACTCCACACAAGCCCAGGCGATTGCCATAGCGCTCGCCGCCTCGGACCCGAAGTCAAGGACTATAATCCCGGACTCTCGCCGAGCCCGTGAAAGCTATTTAGCGGGCAAGGTACCACCCTTGGCCTACAGTATTTTAAAATGAGTGGTGCGGTTTGTAGACCCGCACCTACAGAAATTGTGTGGTATCCGTGGCATTAAGGTCTAAGAGGTAACAGGCCGCGCAGACGGCTGCCCGAGCGCTTACCTACCGGGCGCCTCACCCATGCTCTCCGGCTCGGGGATTAGCAAACCACTTCTGCGGTTTAAAAAAAATCGCTAAACATCACTGCGATAACCGCCGGCTTTACCCAGTCCCTGCAAAGGGTCTGAGCAAGGTCGATGAGCTAATACTGCGGCGCCTGCAGACGGAACACTTTTATGTGCGCTGCAGTAGCAAAGCATTTCGACCCTAAAACAGATGGTCGGTGTCCGATACCTTCCACATGGCGTGGGCATGCCAGAGCAACCCTGAGTTATTTCTTAACCCTTCCCCTACCAGAGAGGCATGGGAGGCAGCCCTGCTCAATTGCCGGGGCTGGAGTTCTCAAAGGGCTTTAGCTCAACGGGCGTGAGCGGCGGCCTTGACCAATGGGGCCCCGAATAGAAACTGCACCTGTGCAGAGGGCCACAGGCCCTAATTCTCTTTTATTCTTCTCATAAAATAAAGTTTCACTCCTCCTGCATGTTCAGCTAGCATGTTAGGAACTGTGAATTAAACTGTGCTTGGCATAACAAAAAGCTAATTTATCATTCAAAACATCTTGCTATGTTGGCCTCAGTCCCTTGTTGCGAGTGCTTCAAAGGAACACTCATGCATAAAGAAGGTGGTACTAATAAGAACATTTGTGTTGCATGTGCTACTAACAACCCAATTTATTGTTTAGCGCCCTTGTGCAGAGCACAGAAGCGCATGAGCAAAGTGGATCATGCTCAGCAATTTTTTTCCCTTTGCATTCACGCAAAGATAACAACTGCCCCTATTATCTCAACCTTGATGGCGCTGGCAAATTGATGAGCTTATTTGGACAGGCACCGACAGTAGCCAACACAGGGGTGCAATAGCCAAAATTAGATTTGGAGCAAGATAATCTTGGTTTTGGGGCAATTTTTGAAACAAAAAAAATCTTGGTTTGAGCAATTTTTGGAGCAAGAAAATCATGGTTCTAGAGCAGGAAAATTAAAATTTGGAGCAGGCTACGGCAAAAATATACCTTCCTTTTGGGGTACCAAATCCCAAATTTGGAGCAGTTTAATATTAAACATGTGCAAACAATTTAAAATCGGTCCAGCCATGCTTGAGCTTCAGTGGAAAAGGTCCTGCAAATGTGACCAACGAATTCTCCAGAACGTTGCAAGGCCTGGTGTATTTGTGCCAATCTGCATAACAGGTTGAAGATCAAGCAACAAAAGAAAAGAAAGCAAGAGAGAATGGTATAAGAGCTGCCAACGATACTTCTATTGGTACTCTAAAGTAAGTGCCCTTATGGATGACCAGCCCTAACATAATTGCATAACAAATAGCTCTTCTACCCGAGTAGGATCTGGCTACACTATACACAAATAAGAAAAAAAAAAATGTTTTCTTTTCAATAAATCACCAGTGATATATGTATTGAAAAGAAAGAGTAGAATATACATGACCAGTGCAGACGTCATTGGTATATGACATCAATGACACCCTTGGATATTTTCTAGTTCACCAAGCTGCTCAAAGCTTCCAAATCGCTTGCTGGTTTCGTGCAGCGCATTGTCTGCAAATCACCGTTGGGGTGCTGTACGTATGTAATGCTGTATGAACTGTGTCAGTGCAATGGCCGTGTGAGAATTATATTGACCCTTATCCTGCTCGCGACCATCTTAACAGATACGGCGAGCTGCTTTCGTTACTTCAAGTGACACGCACTCCATGGTCAGCTGATGGTCATGCACAAGGAATCTCCGTTGGCTAAAATGCCAAGGTGCCAAGAATACTAATACGCTGCATGCTTCGCCCCTCCCCAGGTTTCATGGTAGGGCAGATAGCCCGGGATTTTTTTTTTAAAGCACAAAATCCACTGGGTGGTTGAAGTTTAGGAGGTTAAAGATAAGAATCGTGGAAGGCGGCAGTGAACTTTGTTTCGGTTGTCGCCTACTATCCGCCGGCAGTACGTTTACAGCTGCACCAACAGTGCTATGCCACATGCACTTCTGAGCAGATCACTGAAAATGCTTATCAAAATTACGATTTTGGAGATAAGTCGCATTGGCGTGCTCATTGGCGCCTGCTATCGCACCTCTGCCTTTTCCCTGTTCTTAACACTACAGGGGTACCTATGCTAAAACTAAAGCCGCTTCACTCTTCAGACAGAGTTTAGTTTCGGCAAAGGTCCAGTGTACTAATGATTGATTGCAGGGTTTAACGCGCTGACGCAATGCAGGCGCGCAAGTGGCGGGCTCCGGATTAATTTTGGCCACCTGGGGATCTTTAAGGGTCCAGTGTACCAGAAGTGGCACAGCCAGCATTGGCTGTGGACTGTGCATGAAGGCACGGGCTGTCTGTCTGGCTGTCTGAGCAACTGGATTGGATTGGATGACATACAAACCTCAGGTTGCCAACACGTTCTTTATTCTTGGCTAAAGTTTGCAAAACTGTAAAATTTTGTGCCTAGTCTGTTTTGGCGCAACGTGCGCAATTTAAACGAGTTCCATGGTTTTGGCGCAGATTGGCTCAAAATATGAAGGTGTATCAAAATGGCGCAATTGGCCACCAGCATCTTCCTATTGCTGGCTGGTTCAAGCGCAAGACATTCTCTTCCTCACACACGCATTTTCTGTCGACCTAGGTGTAATTTACTGGCTTGCTTTGAAAAAATATTTTTTTATTTCGTCAAGTGATTTTAGGATAGTTAGGCGTGGGGCATAGCCTATCACCACGTTTAACCTTCTGCACTGTAAGTTCTGTATTTATCACGGAATAGAATATTGCTTCATGCACACTGCAGATTAACAGGCAAGCTGAGTTGTGTAACACATTCTCATGCCAGGACAAGTAATGCTCATGTTACTCTGCAGAGGTGAAAAAAAGAAATATATATACTGCCACAAAAAAAAAATACTGTGTTGGCTCCAACACACCTCCTTGATGGCATCACACCACCTTGATCTAACAAGTGCCACAAGACACCAGGCATGCTATGCAGAAAGTTTTATACATGTTTAAAACTGCACGCCAGCAGTAGGAAATGAAGCCCGGAAGTTTATTATAAATAACTGCACCAAAACTTTGACACGTTACAAAACTGCAGAATGGCTTTGCTATTCCCCTTTTTTCTTGAAGTTGATCTTGAAGAAAACGAACATAGGGTTGGTGACATCCACGACTTCAAGCTCCTGGCCATTCACAAATCCTAGTTCTGCAAACAATCAAAAGAAAACACACGCAAATCACAAACTGCGCCAGGTGGAAACTTAGTTGCCATTCTTTCATGCAGAAGCAATTGTACGGCTTGCATGGCGACACTACTTCGTGATGCAGCCGATCTGGAAGTTAATGTGTAGTCAGAACAACAGGGGAAAATAATTCATTTAGGCACCTGAATTTCCCGCCAACGTATTTACAGGTTGGTCAGCGCACTGTAAAGGGTGCTCCACGTTATGCACCAGTGCGTGAGGTGAAGCCCGCTTTAGGCATTAACTGCACCTTGCACTCAGGTGTATAGACTGGTGCAAGCTTTACAGGGGCGTCACTGCTTTTTTTAGGGGCGAATCACCTAAGGGTTTGGGGCTGTTAGCGTCTCCTGTCATCGTCGTCGTAATCGTCGTCTCATGTAGCTACGGTACTAAAACACCAGGAAACTCGTTTATGCCTCGCACTTGAATGTAACATGTAGTAAAAAAAAAACACCGGAACACTTGTTTACGCCTCGCGCATGAGAGCTTCATGCTTCAAAGACAAAAGACTTTTACAGCAAAGCTGTATACCTCTACCCCCAACGGTTTTATCTCCATTATACAGTTATACTTCGCCCCTCCCCAGGTTTCCCCCAGGTTCGGCGTAACATATATTAAATCCA
Organism: Haemaphysalis longicornis; assembly: GCA_013339765.2. Lineage (NCBI taxonomy): Eukaryota > Metazoa > Arthropoda > Arachnida > Ixodida > Ixodidae > Haemaphysalis > Haemaphysalis longicornis. Next base: position 65,708,981 of record CM023453.1, read on the forward strand.
TTTTAATCTTCACCCTCACGAGGAAGCCCGGAGCGGGCCGACACGACATCATCTGCTACTTGTCCCAAACTGCCGACGTCGGAGCTCCCGTGACGAAGCCGACGCGCTCGCTGTGGTTGGTGCGCGCTGCTCCGGCGTGTGTACACGTCATGGTTTTGGGACTGACGTCTGCTGCCCAGGCGCGGAAGGACGGTGAAGACCTCGACCGGCGCTTGCTCACGCGCGTGTCCAGAGCGGCAGCGATACGGCAAGAATGGTGACGTCAGGTGATACCTTCTGTCATAGCGGCCGCTCAGCATTCGTTTCGTCGAAACCGAAACTGACACGAATAAACGACGCTGTAAATGAATGTTTACGCTGCACTCGACCGTCTAATGTGTCATTCTATGATTAGTGGGCTGGTAGGCACGCATAGCAGCGAAAAAAACGTAACGCGAAAATTTCGTGTCAGTACTCCTTTAAAAACCATCCAGCACCAACACGAAAAATTTTAGAAATACATAGACATGCGCACAACGACCTAGTTTGCTTATTTTAGATATATGTCACTTCTGTACTGCAATAAAAAATAAAACTCTCGCGCAGAACGCCACTAGCACAATCTAAAGAAAAATAGATGAACAAAATGCATGTCTTCTTTATTTTTTATTTCAGCAAAAATACGCTGTTTTTTTTTTTTTTTTTTAAGACACAAAACTAGTCCGTTAGCAACACTTCGATGGGTTTGTAAAACTTTTCGTATTGGTGCACAAAGCTTAATTTTAAGCCCGTGGATCATGAATTACTAAATCCCAGAGGAATGCAATCAGGCCAGTCCCCGTTCAGGCATTCACCTCAAAATTCTGGACCAATAATTGCAGATTTAGAAGTTGTGTACGCAACAGGTTCCCGACTGCTGGCAAAAAGAGCGCACAATGGGACATTTCCGTGCAGTGTCTGGTGATGCTTCATCCCAATCCACAGGACTTCTTGTGCTGATTTGTGATAAGGATTGAAACATGCAGCAGTAAAAGCAGCGGGGAACACCTGGTAAAAGCAATCCTCACAAAGCAAATGCCATTTTGTTTACTATAAAATAACATAATACTAATCACCTAGTTGGAGAATGCCAAACACTTTAACAGGCCAGTGTTGTGTAATGTCTAAAGGAAAAGCTGAAAAGCAAAAATAAGCAGACTAGACTGGGACACAAGCAGTGCTATTGTAATGTTTGGAAAAAGAGCTGGAAAAAAAATGGGTTAAAAAAATTTACTCCCATCCACGCTGTGAGGTTGGAAAGCAAAGCTGTAAACAACACCCACTATGACTACCCACGCGACGTCACTTGAATTCCCACACGTGGCTTTACAAAGAGTGAAATCAGAGATTCTGCCAGCCGTTACCTGCGATTCACAGGGGCGGGGTCCCGAACGCAGCAGCGTCGGCCACGGCCGGGCTAGAACAGCGGATGCCGCCACTGTAGCCCGGCCATGCGTCGGCGCCTTTCGAAGGATGAGACAGCGGAACCTAGCCATCCTGATGTGCTAGCTCGGGGCTACACCACCACGCAACACAAGTGCAGACACCGAAACAATTTGGCATGTGAGCTTAGTGATTCCCATTTATGGCGATTCAAACTGAATGGTTTCGCAAGTTCGAGAATCGCGAGAAAGCTGAGGGAACTTTAATAATTGATATTTATCAGAACCAGTTGCTCCTTTCGCCTTTTGTAATAGCTGTTAAAACAACGAATTGGTATTCACCAATTTAGAAAACGGAGTCCCATTCGTGGCAAGCAGTGCGCAAAAGGTAGCGTTTCTCTAGCGGCCAGATGTCTGTATGTGGTCTCAACAGTTTGTTTTCGCGCCCTGCAAACCAATCCTTAACGTATCTTTGCCATAGCACCAGTTAATCCCATTAGGTGCGGGTTATGGTGAAGGTGCTTTCAAACAAGTTCATCAAGCCGTGCGAAGAAGGCAGCGCGCAATGGACACAAAGCTGTGCCAAAACAGGCCCAAAACAAGCCTCGCTAAAGCAGACGACAAAGCCGACAGAACGGTCCCGCCGACGCGCCCCGGCGCTGAATAATAGCGCCCACTGGCTCTGCCATCTACACTGTGCTCCGTGAGTGATGGACATTAAGGGCCTGTTGGAGAGAGCCAAGTCGGCACTCCTCTTTATCTTACTCTGCGGTCGACTCCAAAAAGCGCCCACCTCCTCCTTAGCTGTGTTGGGAGTTTCTTGTGGCACATGCCACGATGAAACAAGCTTTGCTTAAAAAAAAAAAAAAAAAAAAAAAAGAAAAGTGGCACACATAGGAGTGCACTTTCATTGAGACAGTGAATTGTCCCACAAATTGAACATAAAAATAGTGAAATTGCATGAATTTGACTTTTAACTAATTTTTTTTATCCTCCCCGTTTTCTCCAGACTTAGCCCCGTTTGGTTTATCTAGCTTGGTGGGAAAAAATTCCATCCGATGAAGATGCCATCATCACCGTCAATGCGTATTTCGCTGCACCGTATTTATCTTTCCTAACTTTGTGATACGGATAAAAAGAAAACTGGAAGCTCACTGGTTCAAGTGTGTAGCCCTCGAACGAGACTATGTTGGGAAATAAAAAATACTTCCAGAAAAAGCTGTTCCAACTCACATTTTCGACATACGACAATGATGCTGTAGACCTGTGAATCAGACATCTTAAGTGCCTCCACATTTTTAGTGAGTTAGTACTAAAACGAAAAGATCAGCCACTCAATATTTTTTACCTTACACATCGACAATTCATCTACACTGGAGTGCTCGTACAACTTCATGGTATCTGCATAAACTTTAATTTTTTTCAAGCGCAAGCTGGCAGAGAGAGCAACGTGAGCGGGTCACCTCACAGGCATCCTGAACTAAGGACGCCTCTCACCGAGCGGGCGCCCTAATATTGCGCTTGCTGTCTTGAAAAAAAAAATTTATTCAATCAAACCCCGTGTTCTCACCTTTCAGTGTCTTCTTTAGATTCTCCCTCGTCCGCTCCTCAATGCTGGGTACAGACGGCATGTACAGCGTCTTGTTGCGGCCCCCTATCGTCGTGGTGATGCCTGGAGCCTTCATTTGGCTGCGAAACAAACCACTGCTAAATTCAACAAGTGAAAACAAACTGGAGCCTCAAATCCCTGTCACCACCAATGTTCGTGATGGCAACCAGTAACTGCAAGAAGATTAATAGATGCTGCCATGTATCCCCCCGTCCCATATACTATATGCACAGGGAGTGTACATATGGAGAAGAGAAGAGACAATATGGGAAACAATCAGTAGCTAAAGCTTCTATTCCTGGACTTGTCGTCAAGTGGTCGTAGATTTCCTGAAGCTTGGCATCTTCGGGAAACTCAAGTGAAATCGGCACCTGACTGCAGGCAAGGCATTTCTCCTGCATGCAAAGCACACTGTCAGTACACCGCACACATCGACTGTGAGTTGCTGATGCGTTTGCCCTGCCTAATGACAAAGTATCGAAACGCCGACGGCAGGCTACACTACTTGACCATGCTAAAACATAAAGTGACGCTTTGCAAATGCTACTACTAAAAAGGCTGTGGGATGTGTTGCCAAACAATGCTGAGGGAGTAAGCACAGCAATTTACTGCAGCACAGTTTACAAAACCACTGTTTTCACGACAATGCCTGAGTGAAAGCAAATGCTGCACATCAAGAGGTCGAACCCAAGACCGGTTTTATAGATAGCCACCTGCCCATCGCTGCCGACGGCAATGGGAGCCAGCGTGCCGAAAAATTGCCGTGTAGGAAAGGCACGCTCCGTAAGGCGGGGCTAAGCTTAATCCCCGAACTCGCCAACTTCGCTGCACTCGCAGTGGGGCCTGCGACAGCTCACATAAAATATACCAGTCATACCAATCAGTGCCGAATGTACCGATCAGTACCTATATTACCGGTACACCAGCAAAGAGTATACACGGTTTAATACAGAACCGTTCCTTAGCTACCCAAGCGTCAACATGCACAAGTAAACCACACTGCTACCATATGCTCCTGCTTGACTAGCACTTTTTATTTCGAACACTTCCGTTCATATAAACATGCTTAAACTTTGTCGCCTTTCACTTTACGTCGAGGAGCTTTCTTTTGACGTGAAGCTTGTCTATGAACTTTAAAAAGTTCACAGAGAAGGCTTGAATTTGTATAAACATCCCAACAGTGCCATTCCGAGCATGGAAGCACCATCATTCTTGTGGAAAAAAAGTAATGTTTCTAGTATATCCAAGGGAGCACTATTTGACAGCAAGCTTTTCACAGCCTGCAGCATTTTCGCGATAGCTGAGCGTCCCGTTTGGAGGAGCAGCATTGGAGGGGCTTACAAGCCCAACAAATGGCAAAGTTAGGTATGCCAGCCATGCCAGGACAGTGGTTGCGTTAAGAACCACCGTTATCTTTGAGATATCTTTTTGAGCCACTCCTCCTGTACCTAAGCGAACGGTACCTGGTGGAAACAAATTGCCTTTACCATGCGCCTGCTAGGCTTGCTTAGCTGAATGTAACAAATACCATTCGGTACGACGTGTTCACTGGAAGTACGATGCAAAAATATTGCAGTATCTTTTCAGCACGTTCTTTCGCGATTGCGTTTCTTTTGCCTAGTTTTGTCACCGAGCCTAGCCTAAATCGACTATAACCTGCAATCATTACGCCGTAACAGCACAAACTAAAGGGACGAGAGCAGGATAAACAATGAGCGCCTAGTGTTCTGTACTTCTCTTTCCCCATCATTAAGTTTTCGCTGTTCCATCATAATGAATGCATACCAACTAGCCCAGCCCCCGATCTTGTTATAACCTACTACTTTAGCATCCCACTCACTGCAGCTACTTTTTGGAGAATTACTATTCGCGCTGCTTGCTACGCTGCCTCAGAAGACGAATGCCAAGACTGCGCAGGAAATGTCTGACGCACGCTAGTTTCTTGTTGTTGTGTTATTTTACTAGTGCTATGCCGGTATAAGTCAATGGTAATTAACGCGTGCCAAGTGTCTTCATGGTTTTTCCTCTGTCTTTTGTTGCACTATATGAAACACGTGCGCGCAAGGTGCTTTTTCCTGTTCATCTTTTTCTGTGTATGCCATAGAAAGAAATGCGCTGAATCTTTCTTTACGTTTTAATCTTTCAGATGTACACATGCTATCAAACGTGTGGAATTCCATGGAACGCGTTAGCAAAGGGTAAGGACAGTTTTTACAGACAATATCGGGGTGGGTGCGGGTTCGGTGGACGCCGGCCGTGTGCGCGCTTTCGCCAGCCTAGCCAAGTAACAATTTCGCGTTAAAAACTTTTGTTTGAGGCATACCACCGATCCCACAGAAGGTGTGTCACTTCCCCCCCGTGGTGAATCGGCAAAAGACTGAGCCCAACAAGACCGACAGAAAGGACGAAATAACAGCAATGGCAGGCCCGAGCAAACGTGTAACAGCGGAGGAATGGGGATTAAATGCAGTGCCAGCCAGTCCAGTGCCGTCAGAAGAACTAAGTAGAACCAAACAAGCAATCACAAATTTGGCACGTGGAATCGGCGAGCATGGGAAGGTCGCTATCTATCAAGCCGGTCGTGGTCGAAGCAGCCGTTGCGACTAACTTTGGAAATCGCAGTAAACTGTTTAAAAATTAGGCAGTTGTAAATGCTTGCTATTTCCGTCAACTGCATGAAAGACTGAACAAAGATGACGCCAGTCAAAAATTACCATTTTGCTGGACAAAAATGAAACTGGAAATAAGAGAAGGCTCATGTTATAAACATTAAAGGGGCCATGAAGAGAAAATACAACTTCCTTTAAATTTGAAAAAACTAGGATTCAGTATCTCACTCAACTCTATTACAGCCACAAAAGATGTTTTTTTAACGAAAAAGAAAGCAAGAAGTATCTAAAAACTTTCAAATTTTGCGCCACAGTGACGTGTTATGAGCAAGAATGACGTCATACGGGCCAACAATAAAACATGATTTTCAGTGCGTTAACGGCACGTTAGCATTCAAGTGATGCGGTCAAATGGAACTAGAGGCCCCATTACAGACGTCCAGTCGTGTGTCGTCGCGACAGGTCAGTTAGGCGGCCGCCAATGGCACAAACAAGGTTCCGTGACGTGACAGAAAAGTTGCAGGAACTTGGCTAGGGGGTCGCGACTGCTCCACACGTTTTCTTTAATATCTCCGTTATTTGTTCGAAGATTGCGATGATATTGGTGTCATTGTTATCGGGAATAAGCAGTCTTTCTAATAAACCCAACTTGTATATTGTCTTCATGGCTCCTTTAATTAAAGTGTTGTGCCTCAGCTTCAAAGAACATAATAGGCGCCAATTCTGCGAATCTGCTAGCACACAGAGTTCACTCAGCCTAGTGATGAAAAACGTGGACACATCATGCGGCAGTTCCTACCTAAAGGCAAAAAAAGGAAACATTTACTCAACATTTCGTTCGGCCTCAAAAGTGTATGTGTAGATGCCGTCGGTGTCGTTGAAAACCACGTAGTTGTTCAATGGGCTGCAGCAGCTACAAAAAAAAAAAAAAAAAAAAAAAAAAAAAACATTGCGCACCAGCCGTAATCTTGCACGCACAACATTCAATTAATACACATGTCCATTAGAGCAATGATATCACATTACTAAAAACAGCATAACAATATTGTTAAACCTGTACTTCACTACATACTGGACTAGGGACTTTCGTGGAAACCCCCATATTTATGTACGCATAACCCCCCTATTTATGTACGCATTTGTACTTAGGGGGCACGTGGCAAGTAAAATGACTTTTTATTTACGGACTAAATCTAAGCAAATTAGGAGCATTTATGTAACTAATCATCCTAACAACAAAACTGAAAGTTGTTTTAGGATATCTCCTATACTTTTTGAGCTGCAAGACTAATTACCTGAAAGCTGAATTAAGCATAATTAACTAATTTGGCAAGAACTCCGCAAGATTTTTGTCAGTGTGATCAGGAAGGTCTATTTTGTGCCGACAAGCCATTAAATTATTGTTTCATATCAGGAATGTTTCATGTCAAAACGACAGCGAAACTTCTCTCTTTCTGTATATTTGAAGGAAAGAAAGCAATAATCTATAGCTTCTTGGCCCAAAATACGACTTTCCTGATCACACTGAAATGAAATTCTTGTTGAATTTTCGAGAATTAGTTAACTCTTTTGTGACCGCGCCTATTCAAAATCATTCAATTTGAACGATACCTTGGGAGCCCCTTTTAACTTTTTCACGACCGCGCCTATTCAAAATCGTTCAATTTGAACGATACCTTGGGAGTCCCTTTTAACTCTTCCACAACCGCGCCTATTCAAAATCGTTCAATTTGAACGATACCTTGGGAGCCCCTTTTCATAGCGTTCCAGGCGGTGCTCGAACAAGTAAGCTATTTGGAGTTAGCTCAGAAATGCCTTTCAAAATCAGTTTTGTTTTCATTTTGCAACAAAAAAATGATTTTTGGACACGTGTTTGCATCACAAGGGTGTGGAAAAGGGACGTGGTCATCGCGCGTCACTGCTACCAAAGAAGAATGCATGCAACTCGTAATTACTCTGCGTCAGCGTTTGGTTTTCGTTATCAGGGCACGAATAATGAATCAGCAAACGATTTTCAATCGTCAGGTTTGCACTCTGACAGTAATAACCCCTGGAATGGGCTAAAAATGTCAAGCACTGCCTGTTTGCAAAGCTACTTTATGATTTTAGGCAGTTTTATTGCCTTTGCGCACGTTGTTCTAAGTTGTGTTGTAGTTCTACTTACCACAGGACCATTCGCGAACAGTTTACAAAAGTTTCGGTTTTGTTTCTGCATCACGAAATTCATATTTGGCGCTACTACGCAGTTACCCAACTTCAAGGCTACCTGCCATTGTGCCTTGAGCGTCCACTACTGATCCTCGAACAAAGCATGCCGCTCCTGATTTCACCCCACCCTAACCTGACTTCTGTGATAAGAACTTCCGGTGCAAGTTATTTGTTCCGACGAGGAGAGCGCTTCAAACTGGCCTTACCTACCATCAGCTCATCAGCTGTTAGCCTGCCAGTTTCATTTCCATACGAGGGTATCTCCGGCGGTCTAGTGTTGCTTCTTAGTTGAACTCTCTATTCAGAAGGAGTCTCCAATAAATTTTCTACTGTTTCATTTCAAAAATGTTAGGAGACGCTGCAATGGAGAACGCTCATAGTGCTGATTTTTTTTTATCGCGCAACAGCTACTCGGCCAAAGTTTGCAGGGCATGATTATGGTGCATCACACCTCATTCCTGTAAACAAGGCTACAATAGTGAGTCGGAAGTTGATAATAAAACGCAACTTTATGTTTTGAGAGATAATTGACAGTGAACGTCAACAAGCATCAACCACGGAGTTCCGTCTTCAACTCCATGCATGTTTTTCCGCATCGTGTGCTTGTCCAAATACTGTGCTGGCCGTAAACGCAAAGTCAGTCATTGACAAGATGTTTTTACGTTACGTGGGGGCAAATTGGTGCCTCTGATAATATCAAACCACCAGATTCCTTCCAGGGAACCACCTGAAATTGCACATTTTGAAATGGAGGTTGGGCTTCACTGCATGGCACAAGCACCATGCGTGCTAATATTTTTTTTATACCGTATTTTCGTGCACATAACCCGCCCCTGCATATAACCCGCACTCCCACTTTCTGTCGACAAATACAAAAATACATCCCCGCGTATTATTGCCCGCATATTTTATACAGAAGAAGATGGACCAAATCTACTACTCAAGCAACATTAAACATTTGCTTACGCAAAAGAATGTACCTAGCTGACTACGTACGTAGATGACTTGCCGCATACATTTTTTCAGGTTGGTATTTTGTTGAGCTGTCTGTGCAAAATAAGCACTGTCAATGGGATAACTGTGGCTCAGTCGCTATTACTGCTGTAGGCGCATGACGGCCCAACGCGCATTGCAGTGAAGCTGCACCAAAGGAAATACCTCGCACATGGTCTGCACCTCTACTTCACCCTCGAACTTTTTGCATTTTTGGTGCGGGTTAAAGGCCAACTGAACTCAAATTTTCGACAACAAAAAAATAATGTCACCTAATAGTACACCTAAAAAGGGTGCGAAATTCAAAATACTGCATTTCAAAGATCAACGCGCGCGACGCAAACGGCTCGCGAAATTGGCGTTTTCGGAAACGAAACTGAATAGAAAAGGCGGCCATTACCGGCGGCCGGACGTGACGTACGTGAGGGAACGGAAGCGGCCGCGCTAGCACCGGCGGCCGCTCAGAGCCGCCTTCAAATGCACGTGGTAGCGTCGCGTTGGGCACTGTTATTTCCACAGAAGAACTTCCACCAACGTTTGCCCATGATAATGGAGTTATGCTCAATTCCGGCATCGCATCGAGATGAAGTAGACCGTCCGACAGTAATTTTTTTCCATCAGAATAACTGTGGGAGTGGCGATTCTTGGCATTGCAAGTAAAAAAGTGGACCCTGATTTACAAAGCTACTTGCTCCTACGATATCGAAAAGTAGCTTTCGTTAGCCGGCGCCTCGGAAATCACATCGATCACTTTGAAAGAAACAAACTGCAAGCGGGCGGAGATCAATCACTATTTCTACAATACATTAGGTACAAACAGCTTCGTGAATATCGGTCCAGTATTTTCCCCCTTGCTGCACATCGAGAATCGAATTAAAAAAGTGGTCTGAAACTATAAGCCATCTTCCACAGCTGAATGATGCGCTAAAACACGAAAAAGTTTCTGCTTTTACTAGAGGCATGTGCTGTTGAACACACTTAACTTTCAAGTGAACTAAATCTAACGCTCTTCCACTAGTAAATACTTCACTTGAGAATTGAACAAAAAAAATCTAGTTTATTGTTTAGGAGAGGAACAGTTTTGTTAGCTTTCGCACTTCGCGAAGACGACGGCCGATATCTGTGCGGATGTATTTGTTACTACGAGAAAGGCTGATTTTGGTTCACTTAGCGAGTGAGGCAAAAGACGCACAAATGTTTATACCTGCGTGTACAGCAACTCTAGTTAGGTCGTGAAACTTTTGGAAAGGTATAAAAGATGGAGGTGGCGTTGGGCCAGCCCAAATATGGCCAATATTGGACGCGGAAGTGCAATTGGTCAAGAATTTATAAAATATCTCTGTGGTAGGTGCAATAGAAGTGAACAGTGCTCGTATCGCGCTATTTTTTTCCTAGAGTAAAAATATTTTCAAGTAAAAAAAGTTTCCGAAACGTTCGCAAGCGCGTGAATAGTTTGTAGACTTCTAATCTTTTTTATTAGAATAAATAAAATAAAATAAATATTGCATTGAAAAAAAAAATCGCGGATATTGCTACCTATGCGGTTAGTTTTAAACATGTGATGATGACGGCGGTACAGCGCGCTGGTGTAGCAGAGAAATCCCGGCCGAACGCATCCCTGCAACCGGCGCAGCGCCGTGCAAGTCGCCGAAGAAACGCGAGCTTCATGGGACAGGTTCCCCAACCTCCGTCACATGCCGCTCGGAACTGGTTTCGGCGACTCTCCGCCAGGTGCATACGTCGTCTGCTCGGGGGTGCTTTGAACGAAGGTACCTGGAGTGCTCTCTGATACCGAAGCTAAGGATTTCGCCATTGCGATTTTAAGAGCATAGACTACTTATTTTGATCAAATCTGGACAAGCAAAAATTTGAGTGCAGTTGGCCTTTAAGCGGGATTCACACGACGGAGAAACCCTCTCTTTTTGGCCCGCGGGACCCGCTCACGTGACCGGTTTTAGGCTCCGCCCCTCGGTGGGGATAGCCCGCGGTGGCTTCGCGAAAGAAAATGCCTCCGCATGTTTTCACTCGACGGCGGTGGCCCTCGGCGGGGAATGGAACCTGTTCCTCGGCGCTGTCGTCTGCTGCCTCCGCACTCCGCGTGTGTGGATGCGCCGCCAGCCGGATGCGCCGCCGGTCACGTGCTGTTGACGTCACATATCCGTCCGCCTCCGTGAGAGGGTTTCTCCGTCGTCTGAATCCCGCTTTATACGCGCGAAAATACGGTATCTGACAAACTGTTCCGCACTATTTGACATTTTTTCTACAGCCTGTTCTTGAAATGTTTCCCTACAAAATGCTTATTCTAATTTTTTTCTACTACCTGGTGGTTTGTTATACACAACTCCATTTTTATCATTTTCTTCGACAACATGACAAAAATTTTGATTTTGATTCTTTTTCTCGCAACTATGATGTATGAAAACATTTAAAAACTGGTGTTATTCGAAAGGACGTTAAATAATCTGCATGCATTTTGTGTTTCTGTAATTAGTGCCTAACCAATTTTTTTAGCAGAAAAAAAAAATGTTTTCATGGACTGCAAAAAATCTGTCAATTTTCCCGCAGTCACGAAAGAGTTAATCTTGGGGTGACTTTGCAAAGGTGATTTGTCTTGTAACTCAAAAAGTATGCAGGATATTTTTAAGGGGGGACATGGCTTTCAAAATCAACTTTTTTATTTCTTTGTGGATTTTGATGAAAATTGGCACAGCAACTGGAAATGCTTCCGTGATAACACCATAAAAATTTCAAACTAATATTTTGAAAACTTTTTTATGTATTAAATTTTCTTTCTGTTCCGCTTGTACCGAGCTTGAGCGGCTTATAAAACATGATAGAAAACTTGTTCGAAGTGCTTTGCATTCCCAAATGAATGGACGAGGTCGTGACAGTTTTAGAATTTTTTTTTTACAACACAAGTGTTTTAGTTTTCATTTTTTTAGAGGTTAATGTGCAATAGGCATGTTGACTGTGAACGATTATTTGAATAAAAAATCACAAAAACAAATCTAGAAAACCAAGAGTGTCACGACCTGAACTGTTACAAGGAATGTAATGCAAGAAACGGAAAATAGACCCACGGTCACAAAGAAATCCCTGGTACAAGCGACACAGGTGGCAAAAAAAACTGTTTTGAGAAAACGGCTTCCGAAGTTGCAACATAGGTTTCACTTATCAAAAGTCGTCACGGTTGTAGCCTTTCATGTCCTTTTGAACATGGGCTTCTGGAATGCCTTTCCTTGAAATTGGAGTGCCTTTTACTGCCTTTCTCTTCCAGAAACATCATTTTCAGCTCCTCTGTGAAGAGTACATACCCCCTGCAGACCAAACGAAGGGGGAGATGGTTTCAATGGGCTTTCAATGCGAAGTAGGTTAGCTGGTTGGCTGTTCGCACTGAACAAGCCTCCTTTTTGTTTTGGCAACAAGTTACATTTTTTTTACTTAATTTGAACATTTTTGGTTTTTTTTTTATGTTTTATCATCTTGTGGCACAGCAACTTGTTATGCAGGTGTTCATTGCCAAAAGTTTGCATACCACAAGGATGAAAATGAGCTACTTTGAAGCTTCATAGAGTATGCTGCATAACTCCCAACTTCAATGCAAGAGCATATTTTTTTACTACTTTTGACATTCAAGGCATCCAATATTTCTCGCAGCAAAGCCATTGCCCTAAGCAATGGTATCAATTATTCACTAAAAAATCACTGTTAAATGCTGCGCAGTAAACATTTTTATCGCAGAGAACATATTTTTATTCCTATATTACTAACTCAAATGTTTGCATGAAATTACAAGTGCACGGGAAACGTTGCGCAAGAAAGGCGATATGGCTCGCGCGCATCGCAGCGCACGTTACCGCGACATATCGAACTTTGAAAGGACGTTAAATTAATCTCTGCAATTTTGTGTTTCTGTAATTAGTGTTTCTTTCTCCTAGCGACCAATCAAAACACAGCAATAACTAAGCGTTTCGCAAACCCGACTAGCAGAACGAACCGCTATCGCAAAAACCCTGTTGGCGACGGTTCACGCGCACCACATTGGACCTCCTCCTCGAGCCACACAAAAAATCGCTGTCAATACCACAGATTGAACAGAACTCCGAAGCGCGGTCACGAAAGGCGGCCGCCATCTTGCGTTGCGCCCGTGACATTAAGGGTCTTGCGCCCGACCGGAGGACCAATAGGTGCATCTATTTCTAGCTTCGTTTGTGCGTCGTTTCTTTTCTGCCGTTTTGTGCGATGTGAATGAACGAAGATAAGAGAGACGAGCGGAACCGGAAAACGATCGCTCGGCCGATCTAACCATATCAAAATGGCCGCGCCCGGTGGCACCGTTGCGGAGATAGAGCGCTCCGAAAATTGCCGTTTTTTTCGCCCTTTTGCGCTGATAGTTTGTCACCGCGCCTGACAAAAGTATTTTTTTTATGCCACTTTGCAACGCTTTTCAGCCTAAAAACTTTGCAGACGCATAGAATAGGAAACATAGAAGCCGAATATGTGGGTTTCAAAAAACGATGTTTTGGTCATTTTTCGAAGTTGAAAAGCCGCGTCCCCCCTTATTGAGATTTTTAACTACATAAATGCTCCTAATTTCATTAGATTTGGCACATAACAAAAATAGTTAAGCACCTCGCTCTGAAAGATCAGCCCAATCGGCCTTCAATGGACTCATCAGCCTTGTGTGCTTGCTCCAATAGTCTGGTATCAGTGATTGACTTTAAACGTCTGAACATGCATACGTGCGTACAATGTGCATATGTGACAGAGCTCTCTTTACCGAGGTTTTTCTCTCTTTTCCTTTTTATATTTTTTTAGCATTTCATATCGTCTACACAGCATTAATAAGCCTACTACTCTGTAAGTCATCTGAAGTAGCAAACCTTCCGTCCGAAAAGCTAACCTCATCAAGGATGGTTCTCTTTATCCTCTCTCCCAGCGATCAATATATGTATACACATCATCACATTTTATTCGCCAGAAAAGTGCTTCACAATCTGAAATAGTCCAGGTTCTACATTGAAAGTTTATTAGTGCACTATCCTACCAGTTCTCAAGATAAACTGATCTCACCTCGTGTAAACTACAGCGCATTATTCGTGAAACGATGCAGCAAGGAATGCAGAGGAAAGAAGAAAAGGCAAGGGCCACAACTTACCTGGTAGCAAGCTTGAAGACTTCATTCACACAAACAGCAGCTATAACTGCATTCGTCGAGGCCACAGCTGGAATTATCCTCTTGACTACACCTGCAACGGAAGTGAATACATGGGGAAATTACCTGAAGAGACGCAACACACCTTCCTTGGTCAACACAGGAAAAGCCAAAAAATAAATAAATTAATTAATTAATAAAATTATGCTGCACCCACTAACTGCTACACGTGAAACAAAAAGTGCTATGATTTGTGCCAGGCAGCCCGATGGGCTACCAAAATTTCGCTGTCTGGTTATCTTTTTTTACATAGATGGAGCAAAAACTTATTGGAAGCGCTAGCTGCCACAGGACACTAGTATTAATACAACATCGAACATCAAACCAGGGTGTGTACCATGGCTTTGAGAAATCTGAACAGAGCTTTACTTAACATGGAAGAATAACTACTACTATTGGCAATAACACTACAGTACCAGCCATCTAGTACCAAATTTTTCATTCCTCAGACAAATAGATCTGTCTCATTTCTTAAACAAACGAATTTGTGTAATTTCTTACTACAATAAATTAAGGAAGAAAAGCAGCCAAGCACCACCATTGTTTATGTCAGGCAGCTGCGATATCATTTGCCATATAGAGGCCTCCTGTACGATGCAACTTGAAGCCACCATTAAGGAGCAACCACAGGACGCAACTTTTGCGAGCGGCGCAACAAGCACAACTCAATAGTTCACAGTGGACTGGTGGTGCGGGTGACAGCTGGTCACCGTCGATGGCTTTTGGTTGGCTAGAAGCATTCCAGAAGCAAGCGACGAGCAACAGCGGCAGAGGGGAGCAGCGACAGTGACCAGCTGTCACCCGCACCACCAGTCCACTGTGAACTATTGAGTTGTGCTTGTCGCATTGCTCGCGAAAATCGCGTCCTGTGGTTACCCCCTTCAAAGAGCAACCACTGCATAGATGGTTTGTATAGTCGTGAGATCCAGTTGGCCCCCAACCACTTGAGTCACAGCAGTACTGGGTCATTACTACAGTTGTTATTAACAATAACAACTGCATTGTTAATAAAACTAGTAAGAAAAATGCTAGCATGAAGTTGTACTCTAGAAGCATTACTACTGCCATTTTTGCAAGCACTAGTCCAGTGACTTCCCCAAATGTTTTCCCAGCACAACTCTTCGGCCCTGTGTGCCTTGACTCGACAGGAAGACAGCCGGGACTCCTTGCCTTGTGTGAGCCTGTAGGTGACTCCGCTAATGTTGAACTCGTTGGCCCGCTCCGTCGCCTTCTCGTGGATCCACTGGATGTGGTCCGGATTGTCCCCATCGATGGCTGTCTCCTCTGGCAACGACATGTTGCGCAACAGCCAAGGAAAAAAGAGGGCAGGCGGAGGAGAAGAAGGAGACACGTCAATCACTGCAGAGCATGGCTTCCTTGCTGAACCCCATGGGGCGCACTTTACAGGGTTTAAAGGGACCCCGAAAAGCTTTGTGAAGGTGGCAATCAAATGCATTCAGGTGGTAGAACACATAACGGGGGATTTTTGAGCCAAGTGTGAGCCCCATACGTTGTACAGATAATTTGTAAACAATTTTGAAGATGCCTTTCTCAGCCGATGAGTGCGAGCCGGCAGGCGATGACCGCCGGCTGACGCAAAAGACCCGCGGGTGACGCAACGGTGATCGCTGCTGACGCAACGGCGAAGGCGCCCCTTGATTCGCCAATCGCCGGAAGGTTCGGCGGCAGCCGTCACTGCCATTGGCTTCCGGCTGCTCGCTCTTCCTCCTTCCTGAGCGATCCCGAGGCAAAGGCGGCAAAGGCGGCGGGTCCGCAGTGATTGACGCGAGCCTAGGCGCAGGAATGTAGCTAGCTGCTTTGAAGGAGGCAGAGAGGGAGGAGGAGTCGATCGGCAAGTGGGGAGAGGTGCATTTAATTGCTTCTGGCGCAGCTAATTCTGAATGTAGATCAATAATTCCAACGGCATTGCATCGCTATATTGGTGCTACGTGACAATACAGGCCTTTTGTAACTTTACAAAAGGCTTTTCTGGGTCCCTTTAAGGGAGCACATGGGTCTTCGATCAAAAACATTATTTTCGCAGTTATGATGATAAAAACTGGGGGACATACGTAGCCTTTCATTCTGATTGCAGATGTAACATTTGTTTTTGTGAAAAACGACTACACTCAAATTTATTCGGATTTTTATACTCGATTTTTTTTACAACTTTTGTACAAAAAACTGCTGGAGTGATGCAGCTGGACAAGGTACCAGTGAACTGTGCACAAATCCAGGAGTGCAATAAGACTAACAATATCATTCTATCTGGTCTGTGGCAGCCCTCGTGTGTCTCTATATCTCTTCCTTTGTGTCCGTGTTCCAGCTGCGCTGTCGCATCCTAACCAGGTGCTTCCTTAAAAAGGCCATGAAGACCAAGCTCCAGTTTGGTTCTTTCGAACTTCATTGGCCCTGTAACGGTCACATCAAACTTAACGTTAACTTACAACGAGTAGCTCAGACACTAAGGGAGGCAGATGAAGCAGTGGGCTGTTCAACAGCAACTTTCTTGCCTTGTCCCTATGCCACAGAGACTTGTTCGTGCTTTGGGGGATTCGTTGACCAGGGCCACTGTTCAGAAAACATGACTGCACAACTTTACTGGTGCTTCTAGTTCCATTTGATCACATCACTTGAACGCTAACGTGCGGTTAATACAAGGATAACTCTGTTTTTAGTATTTACCCTATTACATCGCCCCTTATATCGCACAGTGAGAAATTTGACAGTTTTTCTAGATTTCTTGTCTTTGTTTTCAGAAAAGTTTAAAAAAAACGCCTTTTGGAGCAGGAATTGACTAAGCTAACAAAGGTTGGTTCTTGATATACGACAGAATTGTATCTCGCCACCATGGCCCATTTGATTGCAGAGCTGTCACGTATGACATCACAGGTTCTGTTGTGAGAAATGAGCCATTGAGTCGCATGGCCATTCCTTTTTTTCCTCATTATGTAGCTTATTTGAGCGAAGTTTACGTTAAAAGTGGGGTCAGTATGACTCTAACGAGGCAATCTTTCGAATGAACCAAACTTGTGTTTAGTCTGCACGGCCCCTTTATTACTCGTCTCAGCTCCATTAGACATTAAAGGCATGAAAAAAGACATCTCGCCACAATACCTAAAAAAAAAAAAATGGGCCACCCACCTCCAAAGGGTTTCTCCTTGGGCCACAAGAGGACCTTGACGTACTCGATGCAGTGCTCGGGAAGCCGTGGAGTGTGAGCTATGGTACACAGGGGAAAGTTCACCTGCATGACAAATGAAGAGGCGTAAAGGGAAAGAATGCGGGATTGCCTGCACTTTATCCTCGGCAACCAACTGGCCCCCGTTGCAGCTCTGTCAGCTTGCACGTAACCTAGCTGGTTACCACAGGCCTGCCACATGGCTGAAGCAAAGGCTCTGGCAACTACTAGTTTTATGCACACACTAAAAATGTGGAATGCAACAGAAGAAAAAAAGATGTAGATAAAAGTGAAAAAACCAAAGCTGCACGTAGTTTCCACATAGCACCACCACATATCTTTCATGCGACACTTTTACGCTGCGCAGTGACAGCCAGACTTACGCTGCCCTAACTCCTGTCTGCCGCCTACCACCTCTCTGTGTTGTACACTTCCCTTGAAAAGGCTCCAAGTATGCAGTAAGGCCAAGGCTCATCCTTCGAAGCCTGCGTTGTCGACTCTATTGTATTGATAGAGTCAACAGTTGTTCGCAGCTGGAAAAACTTGGCCAGAAACATCATTCACGAAACACTTTTGCTCTGTTTGCTTGGTTACTTGCTTCTCGTACCGCCCCTACAGGTGTGTTCATCCCTTATCTGATCTCATAGAATGCAGCTTGGCTTGATACGAGGACAGCAGAACTCCACATACAAGCTGAAGTTGTGCTTGTGAAATGGCAGTCGTAGCACTTCTAGCCAGACAGTAGGTTGCTTGCTGTCAGAACAGACACAGCATGTGAGAAAGTACGCATACTTGGTATTGCAAAAGTAGGAAGAAAAAAGAAAGCTTTAAAGAAAGACTCACCTTGCGTAAGAAAGTGAATTTATTGCGGAGGCTAACAAAGTGAATAAATCAGTGCGCATTTTTCTGAAGTGACCTCGAGCTAGAGAAATAAACCGCTGATGCAAGCAGAAAGAACAAAAATGCATTTTCTTCGCCCATATTTTTTTAATTATAAGAATTTTGGATGATACAAATATTTTTCAGCACTTCGGAAATTTGTACCATTGAGATAATGCTACAGTTAAGTGCAAAGGAAATCAAGGAAATGCTAGACATCTAAAAGGTTTTCTGGGGTTTTTTTTTTCTTTGTCATCACTTTTTGCTGAGAGATATAGCAAGAAGATCTTCTGCTACAACAAAGACATCTAGCACTGCTGGCATGGCTTACACATGTCAACATAGTTTAGCTGATGGCAACCTGGGGCATATCTGAGGCAAGACATAAGTACACAACCAAGAATAACAAGGTTCTTTTTAACTAAAATACTCGCTGGACTGCTAGAGTCTTTATCAAAACAAATGGGAAAACAGATGGATAAAAATGATGCTGTAAAGAGCCGACAGAAGAGCACCACAACAACAAAAAAAAAAAAAGGATAAGAAAAAACGCTGTCTCACGCTGTCAGGTTCAGCAGCACTAATAAGTGTGTTCAGCTGGTTCAAACTACACATATCCGGTCACCTCCACCAGTCGAAGTTTAATATACAGCAGTATGATGATCTAATGAGAATTCGTTTCAATGGCATGAACAAGCCTCATCTGGTTGTTCATGCCATGAAGTGGGTCAAACAAATTTTGGTTCCCTTTGTTAAATGTGCGTGCTTCAGAAAGAATAAATTTCTGTTCATAAAGGTTTGTCAAGTACACCGCTGGGGGTGTGTGCTTCTCTCTGGTTATTCTACTGGTTTGGCTGCACTGTTCCTGGATGCGTCCTCACTGACTTGGTCCAAGGACATCGCCTCTAGGTAAGTTGAGGCACAAAAACATTAAACTCATGCTTGCGGCGGCCGCTTTTCTGATGGAGGCGAAAAGCAAAAACGCCCGTGTGTACAAGATTTCGGACACGTTAAAGATCCCCAGGTGGTCAAAATTAATCCGGAGCCCTCCACTACGGCGCGCCTCATCGCCTGCGTTGCGTCGGCGCGTTAAAACCCTACAATCAATCAATCAAGTTAAACTCATGCTAGTCATACAACGCAAAGACTTCTTTTTCTGTCATGTGAGACTAACAGTCACTTCCGGCACGTGTCTTTAGGCAATTGACTAATCATATGCGTCGCATACTCTGAGCAATCCTCCATGGGCTCTCTTCTCATGCTTAATACCCAGGCGCGACGCCACTCATAAGCTGGCAACCTTAAACAAACTGAAGCCCTACGAAGCACAGGGAAAAGCCAACAATTCCCGATAGCTTCCCCTCTTCTGTTATACCATTTCCCAACACATCTGAGCTGTCTGGTTACATTTCCCCCCCAATGTGCCGACACACTCCCAACCAGCTTGAAAGTTCACGTGCCAGTCTTGCACCCTCGTCCACCAGGATTGGGCAAGAATCTTTAAGAGGTGGCCGCTGCTCACCTGTGGTGGGTACAGGTCCAGGGTGCAGTCGACGCAGGCGTTCATGGTGGGCACGATGACGCGTGCGTTGCCCTTGAAACCCTCGGTGCCCCCGTCCACCATGGGGGTCGGACAGTTCGGGTTGTCCAGGCTCAGCTGAGTCTGCGTTAAAAAAACAAAAGTAAAAATGTATTCGCAAGACTCTCTTATGTCGTGAGATGACAGTGAGGATGTTGTGGACATTGTAAAGCGAAAAAGGCCTCCAAATGAATGAACTGACACCACACTCAGTTCTGCAGCAAGCCCGACGCAGTTTTTGAGCTTTATCTCATCCGGTGCTGCATGCAAGAAACTGGGAGATGAAGAATTTCACACGACACAAACAGAGCTGAACTTGGTAAGAGGTGCGTGCTCAGGAATATCTATGACAACCCATTCGCTTTGGGACTTGCGATGTCAACTGCAATGAGGGCACAGCATGTACCAGACGAGTTCCACGTAGAACGAGTTTCGCGTAAGACCGACACAATGTTGTGTTGCTTTAGAAAAACAAATTGCAAGAATATTGAGGCAGCTACGTATCCTTCGCTCAACCTGGGCATATTGCTGGCTGAACAGACAAGCTACTAAGGGACTATGACCTGAGGAATAATTTTGAGTGACTTTACGTGCAACCTTCTGCATTCCTTTTCATGCAAGCAGTGCCTTTGAGAAAATTTTATAGATTCATAGACAGTCTTCTTAACTCTTTCGTTACCGCACCTATACAAAATCGTTCAATTTGAACGATACCTTGGGAGTCTCTTTTCATAGCATTCCAAGCGTTTCTCGAACAAGTAATGCTATTATTTGGGGTTAGCTCAGGAACAGAAAATGCCTTTTCAAAATCAGTTTTCTTTTCCTTTTTGCAACAAAAAAAGTGATTTTTCACGTGTTTTCATCACCTCCGTGTGTAAAGGGGGTGTGATCATCGCGTGCCACTGCTACAAATGAAGAAGGTGCGCTCCTCTTAATTACTCTGCATCAGCATTCAGTTTTTGTTATCAGGGCACGAATGGTGAATCAGAAAATGATTTTCAATCGTCAAGTTTGCACTTTGACAGTAATAATGCCTGAAATCAGCTGAGAATTCAAGCAGTGCCTATTTGTAAGGTTATTTCATGATTTTAGGCAGTTTTATTGCCTCTGCGCATGCTGTTCTAATTTATGTTGTGGTTCTACTTGCCACAGGACCATTCGCGAACAGTTTACAACAGTTTCGGTTTTGTTTCTGCATCGCGAAATTCATATTTGGCGCTACAACGCAGTTACTCAACTTTAAGCCTCCCTGCCATGGCGCCTCCTGCGTCCACTACTGATCCTCGAAAAAAAAAAGCATGCCGCTCGTGATTTCATCCCCCCATAACCCGATTTCTGCAATAACAACTTCCGATACAAGTCAAAAGATAACACCCAGTCGCCAGATATCAGTTAAAACAACAAGAGCGCTTCAAACCGGCCTTGCACACCGCCAGCTGTTCACCGGCCAGTTTTGTTTCCATACGCGGGTATCTCCGGCAGTCTAGTGTTGCTTCTTAGTTAGTCTATTCAGACAGAGCCTCCAGCAGGTTTGGTATTGTTTCTTTCCAAAAATGTTAGGTGACGCTGCAATGCAGGAGGCTCGAAGCTTAACTCTCATCGCGCAACAGCTACTCAGTGAAAGCGTGCAGGGCATGATTCTAGCACACCGCACCTCATTCCTGCAAGCAGGGCTGCAAAAGCGAGTCAGACAATGATAATAAACTGCAAATTTATGTTTTGAGGGATAACTGACAGTGAATGTCAACAAGCATCAACCACCAAGTTTCGTTTTCAACTCCATGCAGATTTTTCCGCATCGCATGCTTGTCCCGAATTGAAATAAAAAGTCAGTCATTTGAAAGATGTTTTTATGTTATGCGGGGACAAATTGGTGCATCTGATAATGTCAAACCGCCCGATTTCTTTCAAGGAACCTACTCAAAACTGCGCATTTTGAAATGGGGGTTGGGCTCCATCCGACAAGCTGCTCTGCACAAGTCACCATTTTTTCTAGGACGTGTTTTTGAAATGTTCCCTACAAAATGAACATTTCAAATTTTTTCAACTATCGGTGGTTTGTTATACACGACTCCTTTTTCACCATTTTCCACGGCAACTTGACAAAAATTTTGATTTTGTTATTTTTTTTTCGCAACTATGACGCATGAAGACATTTTAAAAGCTGGTGTTGTTGGAAAGGTCATTAAATCATCTGTGTTTTATGTTGCTGCAATTAGTGCCTAACCAATATGTTTAGCAGAAACAAAATCTCTTCTTAGACCCCTAAAAATCGGTCAATTTCTCGCGGTAACGAAACAGTTAATAAAGCATCATGCATATTAGCACTCGTTTGACTAAACGAGTTAGAAGCAGGGAAAATCATTTCTGCTTATAGTCAACTTGGTTTAAATGTACAAAAACATAAACGTCAGGCAGCTGTAGTCCAAAACACATCACTAAGAACCCCGACTTGGGAAAGCGGAAACATTTGCTCTAGCACCAGACATGCTGCATTTGAAACACAGACATACATAGTTTTAAGAGCAGACTATGCCCAAATGGCTTTGCATGAACATTAATTACTTCAACAAAGTTCAAATTGCTAGGAGAATAATGCATTTCTTCCGTTTAAATAGAAAGAAGAGAAGACAAAAAAAGCTTATTGTGGAATCAAATTATACATAACTAAAAAAAAGTTCAGTAAAAGTGGGCTATAAAAGCACAACTTCCCCAGTTTGCAATGCAAGGACCGCGCCAAAAACTGTAGTTCCGTCATTCGAACTCACCACCATGCCGTTGGCCCACCGCCGTGCAACAATGGAGTCAAGGCCGCACACGACTATGTGAAACTCTGCGTAAAATGAGAGGGAAAAAGGGTGAGGCCACATCACGTTAACCCGACCCCTGATTCAAGCCACAGGCAAGCCTTGATGACCAAAAGGCTTTATTTCATGTGGCCGCTGACGATTTTGCACAGTAAACAAACTTAATACTATACAATGTTCTTGTACATTTTACAGCCAAGCCTGAGCCAACTGCTAGAAAACTTCACTTTGTTCAGACTGAAAAAAAAAAAAAAAAGGATCATCCTAAACTGCACTCAACTGTATTCCTCCCACATGCTTATGCCACATAGTGTTGAAAATCTGCTGCAAGAAGACACAAGCACCTCTCAACTCTGTACGACATATTTCAGCAGCTGACAAGGGTTGACAGCAAAAGGCCAATAGGTCATTACGTTGTATTTTGCGGAGGCCTTCTTATTGGATGTGTCTTGGTTTATATGTCCTTCTTGGCGAAATAAAAATCAGTTGTAGTTCAGTGCTTGCCCTGTCTTCTCTTCCTCGTGTATCATCGTCTTCATGCGCTGTTAACACCTTCATGATGCTCCCCCAACTAGCCCAACAAGCCATCCTTGTGAACTTCATTCCCATCACAGTGGAACCTTATTAATACGTTAAAAAAAAAAAACACAAGCGAGAAATGTACTATCCAGGAAAACTTAGTATCCAGGAATAAACGTACTATCGGGCATTTTTAGTGTTCACAATTGAGAGCGTAGTAACCAAAAATCGTACGAACCGGGAACGTACTACTACTGACAATACACTAAAACAGCAATCAGCCCTCCAGGAATTGTTGAGGCACGACTCTACAAAGCATGGAATAAAATGAAGTGTCCAAATTTTCCAGGAATGCACATTATAGGGCAATATTTCAAAAACAAATGAAGCTTAGCACATGACTTTTAAGCAATAGCCGCTCCACAAGACCGCACATCAATGAGATTTTGCACACAGCAGTTGCTAGTACATACTGGATGAGAAAATAACACGTTGCAGTGTGAAGGCTTGGTCTGTAGCAAGCACTTTTGTACTGCCCTACTACGCTTTGCATGACTGCATTTACGCTAACACGTGAACCTGTCACACAAGCTTCAGTTCTATCAACTCTACCCCCAACCTGTCGAGATCAGTCATAGCTGTGGTCATAGTTGTCATAGTTGTGTTTAGGCACACCTCAGAGAAAGAAGCACCCCTGGTGTGAAGGCAAAACGAGAGCAAATGTGCCCGCCCTGATTTCACACACAGAAGGATGATCCTGCAGATCGAAATGATGCCGATAGAAACGTCCAAGCACACTCTGACTCACTTTGGTAGAAGTCTCGTTCATAGTCTTGAATCTTCTTGAAGTGCCTATATGTCATACGTGGAGTAGTGAATCAAGGAATCAATTTTGCAGTAACATGGCGAACAGCAGCTGCCAAAGCCGCCCAGCACTGGGCTGACATAAGCATAGCTAGGCCACCCCCTCTTTCCGTAATGGGAAAGAAAAAAGAATGTTACAAATGATTTTCAGTCAGTGGATATACTACATAAACACACACACTTAAAGGAACCCTGCAGCACTTTCCATTGACTACTCGGAAGGTGTTTTGGGGTAAATTCTACTTTCCCAGCAATCTCCTCCCACAAGAACTATCACCGAAACTACGCGTGATGAGAAATCGCGCATAATCGTTCCCTCTAAACTCGACCACGGACATCGCAGACAACGCGATGAAAGCTAGGCGCTCTCTCCCAGAGAGGGGGGTGGCTCGCGGCGTTCTCTTCGGCGGCCTTCGATATACCACAGGCCGGGGAGTTCTCTTCTTTTCTCCGCAACGTGGAGGGGTCTGTTTCCGGCCTGGTGCCACAAAAAAGCAGGCATGGCTGCCTGCTTGCAAGCGTGCACTCAGGCTGGTAGGGTGTTTTTGAAGCAATAAACATTTGTTGTGGAGTGGTCCCGTTGAAAGGGAAGTATGAAGCTCATCACTCAAACTCCACGTGCACTCAAAACACAAAAGAAACGCTAAACTGTGCGTACAGGTTCAGGCATAGAGGAGGTTAGTAAACAGCGCCGACGACGGTGGATCGTCACAGGAAATGGCAGAGATAAGCCGCGAAGTTGACCAGCGACAGCCAGTAGGACAGCCATGGCGGCAGTGACGTCGTTTAGGCCATGCCAGGGGTGCATAACGAGGAAAATTGATGAGAGCGCAGTTCGTTTTCCACGTCTTTCACAGCGATATGCGCGCTCACCGCTTCACGTGCACAAGTAATATTTGGCTCAGGTATTCCTGGCAGTGTAATCTAAACGTCACGCAGGTTTACTTGCACTGCTCAAAGAGTGGTGCAGGGTGCCTTCCATGAAGACAAAATATGTTTGGTTCTTTAAAAAGACTGCTTTCTCCCGGTAACAACGGTGCCGATTTCATCGCGAACTTTGGAGAAATAATGGCGATATTAGGGAAAACAAAGGAACCAGTGGCGACTCCACAGTCACTTTTCGGCAACTTTTCTATGACATCACAGAATCTTATTCGTGCAATTAGCAGCTGCTGGCTTAAGCCTAGGAGGGTCTCTAGTTCCGTTTGGTTGTATCACTTTAGTTCTAATATGCAGTTAACACGCTGATAACTGTGTTTGGTGCTGGCCCATATAAGAGTTATAGCAGAGACGAGAACCGGTCCCGGTACGGCGCCCGGTACACAATAGGTGCACCTACGCATGCGCGCAGCCGATCTCTCACCCTCTGCATATGTGCACTGGCCCCAGTCGGCTACCAGGTACCGTACCGGGCCTTGTTCTCATCTCTGCTATAACTCTCTATTACGCCACACCGCAGAGTGAAATTCAAAAGTTCGCCGAATTTTTTCACTGAGTATTTTGATAAGTTTTCCGGTTTAAAAAAAACGCCCTTCGCTGTTGGAATGGAACTGAGTGAGTAACTAAAGGCTAGTTCTTTCGAATTGAGCAAGGTTGTATTGTGCCTTCCATGGCCCCTTTAAAGGGACACTGAAGTCAACATACAAGTTGCTGTAGATCGGTGGATTAGCTCACTGATAGCACGAATATACCCCACTTACGTGTAGCTTTTGTAAAAACAAGGTAGAAAATGGCGAAAATATGAGAACAGGCGTCGCCGTTCCTGGCTATGCTGTGAAACCTGCATTGGAAGTGGTTGAAATCGCATTTTCGTTTTTAATTAAAGTGAACGCTTGCTTAGTGGGACCAATGACGTTCCGTCATAAAACTAATGCATTTTCCCATACACCAGCTGGTAGACTGAAAAGCTCTGATAAGATCTCTGGGGACACATGGCATGTGTATAAAACCAGGCTTTCATCGTGTCTGAACAGTTACTTTAAAATCGTAAAATAGGTGCGGTTCTAGATAAGACAATATATGCATCAATCATGAAGAAGAAGCACAATAGTATGCTTTTATCTCGTAAACCATGTATCGCGAAACGAGTGCACAAAAAATCGTCGCATGGCTTTGTTCTTCATTGCAATTTGGGTCTTTGAAGGTTTGGCAATTGATTAGATGCCCTTTAGCAAAGCTTTCGACGCACTTTTGACATGAGAAAGCTTTCGTGCTTCTCTTAACTTTCTTAACCAAGGGTTGGTTTTTTTTTTTTTTTTTTTTTTTCAAGGATACGGTGTCACCTGGCAACCAGGTACCCGTTGATTGATGAAGGCTGCGGCCACCTCAGCTTTCGGCTTCCCGATGTCACTTTTCCTGCAAACGCACAAGCGCAAACATTCAAGATTCAATGAGCACACACAGCAAGTTGAACAGACAACTACAAGCGGACAGTCACGACAAAAACATACCTGAACAGGAACTGTCTGTTGAGGTTGGACAGTTCAATCGTGTCCATGTCGATCACGTCGATGTGGCGAAACCCCATCAAGGCCTGCACGCAATGCGAAACGAAGGATTACACGAAAGCTTCGACTTTTGTCCGTTTCAATACTGCGCAGCCACCACGTACAAATGTGACGGGGTTAAAGTCAGCTTGCGGTGGTTAGTAAGGCACACTAGAAGGTGCTGGAAAAATAAAACAGAATCGCAATTCATTGCTACTGGTGTAACTTGCAGATGTGTGTCGTTGGCTACTACTTGAAGTGAACCTGCATGGCTGTGATAGAAACGTTTTAAGATTAATGATTAAAGCAGCGTGACGAGCTGTAGTGGTGTTGAGATTTCGTCCATCTAATGCCAGTATATACAGCTGGCAGTAAGGCAATCAGCAACAGCAATAAATGCTCCTATTGGGAGTGGAAGACAACAAGACTGCAGCGAAACAATTTGTACAAGGTACGAACGCCCTGTTAATTCTTCGCGCGCACATGCGGCCTTACCAGGTCTTTGAGCATCTCACAGCCGAGGCCCCCAGCTCCGATCACCAGGACTTTGATGTTGCTACGCAGCATCTCCAGGTTCTACAGTTGAAAAAAGAAGGTGCAAAAGTTTGAGGTCCCCCAACAGCGCAAATGTTTCTATGGTGATACCGCCACACCAGTGGGAAAACACATCCGCAGACTTACAGCTGGGCCTTTCTCGAAGTCTGGATGAACAAATGGACCGGTCCGCAGCAGAAGCTTCTCGATGTGAGTCCATCGCTTGGGCCAGTCCGCACTTCAAAGTGGGGGGAAGGAGATTCAACACTAGCTCAGGGGTACAAAAGTTACGAAACTATAGGAATTTAAAAAGAGCTGCAAAGGCAAACTTCGCGAATCCATACAGGAAAGGCGAGCTAAAGACCGGCGTTGGTACTGAGTATTCTTTGCTCGTTTAATGGGGGGCACACAAGACCACAGCGAAGTGGAAAAGCGACACAGCTAACGTCCACTGGACTGTGCTTTCTGAAGCTTCCGTGATAAGAGCACCCAAGTACGTTTAACAATTCCAGCTTGCAAAGAACAGTGCATGACGAGGCGTGAATTGCGTAACAATGTGTCTTATAAGAGCAAATACCCTACATGCGGTGACATTTGAGCTAACTGGCGCCGGTTGCATTTGCATTAGTTCAGATCAAAATATGGGTCTGGTGGTACACCATTGGCCTGTAACAGCCTTTGTCCCTCGTTCAACATAATCATGAAAGAGACTTTCGGATATACACAGCTCCAAAAGTAACAATTCAATGACATTTAAACGGAGAAACATACCCATCCACATCCATGTTAGAGTGAGCGCGACTCTATCAGGGCGTCCATCGAAATAGCAGACTTTTCTTGGATTGACTCGCACATCGAAGTCGAAGCCTGCCAGCTGTGTTTTTAGAGAACCGAAACTTTTTAGTTTCGGTTCTCTAAACACAGCTGGCAGGCTTTGATTAAATCTAGTTTGCGAGAAACGTTGAAACAAACAAATCCTATTTGTCCAGCTTATTATTATTTGTTGTTTTATGTAGTAGAAATGTTTATCGCGTGTTATCAATGTTTGTCTGCTGTGCCATTGTCTGTGGTCATTGTCCCAGAGAATTTTCAGGGTCTCCGCAATTTATTGTTAACCAAGATTCTTAAACGAAGATTGCATATACGAGAGCAACTGACTGTTTCACACACGAGAGCAACTAGTTGTTTCAAACTATAGCGTGTAATAATTACGATGCGGCCTGGGCGATGAATCAGTTTGGCTCATCGCCACTCCCATCAGGTTCCGCGATTCACTTCTCGTTCCCCTACGAACGCGCAGTGTTCACTACCAACTAGCTTTCATAATCCAGCGCAAGCGAGAAACGTTCTGCGGTCACCGCGAAGTGGTTGACCTGCAGCGCTCTCGCTCATTGAAGCATGCCGCAGTGGGAAACAAGGGAACTACAAAGTACCAAACAACCAAGCGAACATTGCGCGTGCCGCGCAGGCTGTTCATGAGTGTCCTGCGAAAAGCGCTCGTCGCACGGGGCTGGGGGCGCTGCCGTTGCGACCGAGACTCTCGACCTGCCTGCAAAAATCGATCCGCAAAAGGGAGTAGTGCAGTAGAGAGTCCTTTCCGTGATGTCTTCGCTGGTGGAAATGGAAATGTGCCGCCTTAGCCGCTCGTGCGTGTTACACTAGTCAAAAGTGACGGCCCTGTGGACTAACCTGTGACTTCGCTAGACTATCAACATGACCAAGGACAGACTCGCCGCCCTAAAAGCGGTAAAGTACCCCGTAACCGAAACGGCAACCTCGTCTGCGGGGCGGGTTGCAATCGGCACTGCGCTACCGCCTTGGGACGGGGAACTCACTGGCTGTTTGAATCGTTTTGGAGGGTAAAAAATGCACTGGGGTAGATGTGTTTCCAGCCTGTTGACTTTTGGAGCGAGTGTTTGACCGGAAGTAACTTCTTTCTCCACTTACTTTCGGCTCGGGATAACGTGGATAGGGAAAATCGCAGCGCTGGCGCGGTGCCGTGTGTCACGCAGACGCTGCACCAAACCCCGAACTTTCCTACGAATGCCGCACGACTCGGCGGAGAAAAAAAAATAACCTGCGCCCACACGGCGCCGCTCATTGTAGCCTCGCCGCCGTAGGACATTGTCCACACGCCCGCCCGTCCCTGGCTTCGCGTTTGGACGCATCTGTGTGTTTTAAGCTACGAGGGCACGCATTGAATCGATCAATTTGACGACGGATGTGGGTGCTTAAGCCTAAAATAGTGGCTCAAACACCTCAAAAGATACACCGACGGTCGTCGGTTTCCGTATAGCGAGGGGAAAATTGAGCGATCGTGCGGTGCTCCGAGCTAGTTTCGGTGCCGCAGTGTGCTGCGCTCGCGGAAGCGCGCTGTGGGCGCTGCGTTTCGTTACCGATCAAAAACTCCCTATGGGAGGGGGGCGGTGGAGTTTCGCGTGTGTTTGTAGCGTTGCTAACTGTCAGAAGCGTTGCGGAACCGCATATCCGCCTCCCGTTAGCTTCGATAGATCGTCGCCAGCGGCTCGTGGGTGTTGGGCATGAACACTGCGGTCGTTCGCCGATTAAGAAAAGTCGTCAGTCGTGTGGTGCCCGCTTGTGTGCGGCTGCGGCGTGCTAGAAGGGCGTCGCGGAGGGTGTTCCGCTTAGCTGGCTCTGATCCTTTTGTTTTCTTTTCTGCTCGCCTCGTAGTGTGTGGAGTCGGGAGGGGTGGGGGTCGTCCCCCTCTCCCCTCTTGTGTCCCGTGTCATATCTTTCTCCCCTCGCCTCCCGAGACGACGACGTCGACGTTGTCAGCCGAGGGGCGTGGGTGTTTCATTCACCGACGCCAGGAGCGCGGCGTCTGGCGGCCCCCCTCGCAGGAATTCGATTAGTCAGAGCTAATTGGCCGGTCCTGATGAAAACGGCGTCATCGGTCGTCGAATATAAACTCGTTTGCGCCTCTCTCTATCTGGCCTTCTTTATGCGGGGCTTATTGTGCGTGGACGTGTAGCGCTGGGGCAGGGGGGGCATCTTGCGTGCCCTTTGGAATGCGTGGTGGTTTACGCGTATGTGCGCAAGGCGTGTTCTCGCTTGTGGAAGAGCGCGGCGCGCCAGCCGGCCGGCCTGTTGAATGTCAGGAGAGCGTTAAGAGTTACGACTCGTGGGCGTAGCTGTTTTTTCGCGCCGGGGCATGTCGTGGGACGGCAGCTTTTGTGAGGGACGCAGCACCCGGGAGACGTCCTGTGAACTTTGCGAACGCCGCCGCCTGTGTAGCCTAGATTGCTGTGTGCTGCGAAACTTTTGTCTGGAGCGGTGTCTGACCCCCCCCCCCCCCCCCCCCCCCCCCCCTCCTCGCTCTCCTACACAACCACACAAATTTCTAAAAGATTGCTGCCTGCGATGAACTTTTCTGTACAGTGTTTCTTCGTGATGGGTGCTCTGAAACCTACTTCTGATTACAGGTTATTTGCCACTTACGCCAAGAAACAATCGGAGCCCTTGAAGCCAGACATTATTTATGTGCACTAATTATCTGGGTAAACGTTATCTTGCCGTGGGAATAAACGCTGCTCTATTATTATTACCGATGTAGTACTGGTACTTTGTCATCAAACTAGCAAACATTGGTGCCAAAATTGCAAAATCAGTGCAAGCTTTATTAAAAAACCTTTTACGGGACATTGATGTTCTTAGAAGTGGCGATAGCCGCTAACCAACTATCCTCCTGTAGTGCCTGACAAAAGAAATGGCAGTACAGTGTAAAGGTGCCAGGGCTTAAGCTTGTATTGAGCAAAATATTTCTCAATCAAGTCAAGCACCATAAATGGTGTTTGTTCCACTGAAACACTGCTGTGCTTAGGGTGTGTTTAAAACATCGAGATTCGGTGACTGAACCCAGTCACCGAATCTTTCCATGGTGCTGCATGGAAAGTAGTTCCACAGATGCCATTGAAAGCGCACCTATGAGTGTAGCACACAACTGCTTCACCAGGAAAATCTTTCACATTTGTAAAGGTCGTAGGAGAGTCGCACACTTTAAGCATTACTTTCACTTTACGCACCGTGTAAAGGTAGGAAGCAAGTGTGGCCAGTGCTATCTAACATATTTCTTGAAGTCTGACAACTTACACTCTTTATGCACAACTGGAGAATTTCACATTGTAGTGCAAAGAAAGCAGGCATGCTTGAAAATACAACCAATTGCAGCCTTGATACCTGTCTGTGACATTTTGTTAGTTTCAAATGCAGCTTGTGTGTAAACCATGTGTCAGTATTTCGGCGCATGTTAAATATCCTCAGGTGCTCTAACTTAATTCGTATTTCTTCGTTACGGCACGTATCATAGCCCAAATGTAGCCTTGATGCGATCCCCAAAACGTGAAACAGTTTTAGGTTGTGTAAAAAGTTCATTTTGGTCTAAACTTTCGCAGCGATAGGAACTGCTTTCTTGCATTTGTGGAAAATAAATCTCCGGGAAATGGTTTTTTTGGGGGATCTATGCAAGTGCCAAGAAGCATCTGCGCTTCTTCCTCCTGTATTTCTTTCTTTTAGGAAATAAACCTTGTGGATTGTAAACCCCACATATGTTTACATATTTTTAGCCAAAAATGTCATGTCACATGGGTTTCATGTAAGCTGTCATGGCCTGGGAATGAAGGCCAGAATAAATTAACTCATGTTAGTTGAATCAACATTTCGTAAAATATCACCTTGAACTGTGGATATGTTAGTGATAACATGCCAGGCTGGAGGTTTGTATAGCCTTGCAGACCAGTTTTGGTTTCATGTATGAAAAACCTTTTCTCGTTGTACTCTTTATTTTTATTTCAATGTTCCCCTGTAATTATTGTTTAATAAGTAAAAAAGCTAATTTTGTAACTGAATTGCGAGTAATTCCTGCGTTCACTCCCATCTACTTGTTTATTTCAAGTACCCTCATATCCCACTGACTGTTAGATAGGGAAGATTTGGTACAAATATGAACGGAATAAAGAGCCAAGTGGTAACAGACATAATTTCTTGTGAACGCAACAAGTTTCAGAAAAATGCATCTGTGGGGGAAAAAAAGCATCTATTGGAAGGTTTGCACATGGTCTAGAAAGTCTGTGAAACACACTTAAATGATTTGCGGAAACAAAAAAAAAAAACACTTTAGAGCAGTTTAATCGCTGCGTGAAACGTATTTGTGCAACTTTTACATTTACGAAGCAGAATTATGGTTCATTTCAAGCACAAAGGAGCGCACACAAATAAAACTACACCGAAAAAGGATGAGGATGCATTTGAGAATCCTTGTTCTCGAAAGTTACTCGCACCCTCTCCCCACCCCCCCCCCCGCCTTTATTTTGTCCTTTCATTACAATAATATGCAGGTGAGTGTAGTATGCACATTTACAACATGGTTGTATTAAACTGCATTTTAAGCCAGCCTAATTAAATTAGTCTAATATTTCCCCACAGCTTGGTTCTTTTTAAACCTCCCAAAACTGCCTCTCCTCTCATCTCTCTCTCTCTCTCTCTCTCTCTCTCTCTCTCTCTCTCTCTCTCTCTCTCTCTCTCTCTCTCTCTCTCTCTCTCTCTCTCTCTCTCTCTCTCTCTCTCTCTTTGTTACACATGCACACCCAAACAAGAGCTCATGGTAGGGTGGCAATCTGTATTTTCACATTGCGTGAACGTGTAGGTGGGTGTCCTAATTGCTCTCGCACCCCTTATATCCGCCCAAACTCGTATCAAAACCAAAGCCCGTGGTTTGTTTTTGATGAATGATGCTGTTGCAAACATTGTTTGACACAGCAAGTAAGCGACGCATCCTTGCAACCTCCTTTCTGTCTTCAACCCAGTGCCTAGTGTTAAACTGTGTTTGCGTGTGGCTAGGTGGGTGACTCCGCATACTTCCTTGTTTGTTTGAGTCACCGTGCGTAGGAAGGGGGTGTTCCTCGCTGAAGCGTGACGTTTTCGCTGCTTCTGCGTCCTTAGCGCTGACGCCAGCAGGCAGGATGTGATGTGGGGGCGCTTGCTAGCAAAGCCTGTTGTTGCAGCTGATACGCACTGCGTTACTCAGCTTTTGTTTTGGTCCACTTTTATCAGCTGGTATGGAAGATTTAGAGTGTTAAAAATATTGAGCAGCAACGTGTTTATTGACTTTTAACGAGTTTTTGTCATGTCGAAACCTTCAAAAAACGCTACACTGAAAACGGGACACAAACGAAAGAACCACAGGACGCTTTGTCATGTTTTGAGGGGTTGAGAGAAAACTCTGCAATCCGTTTGCACTGTACATGTTGGGACAGTTCTGCTGTCCTTGCTCTTAGAAACCTTACAATAATTAATCAAATGATAATAAAATTCTTAATTTTATTATTTTATATTGATATTATTATAATAAAATTATAATTTGTGCTGACACAGTGCGTGGAAGTGAGGGGGGATAGTTGTGTGGGAATGCTTACCAGAAAGCAGAGGTACAGGCCAGTATTGTTTTGTGTACATGTCTGGAATATGAGAACTTGCACTAATGCCTGGAATTTAGCTTAAGTTTTCCATCCAAGCCAGTTCTGACGCTTCATCAAAGGTAGCCGTTATTTGAGTGCCCTCAGATTTGACCTTTGTCTTGCTGGGTCTGATAGCGCCATTTTTCGCGTGACATTGACGCATAACACCTGTTCAGGCATTGCTTTTGTTTCCTTTATACCCTTGTCAGTGCCAGATGAGTGTGTTCGTTTTCCCTCTATAAACAGCTGTCTCGTTTTTGCAAACCGAAATCCCCTTGCTGGGGCGTCGTTACAACCAAGCTGTATCCGCTTTGATTAGGAAACATTCGGGGTGGGGCGGGCTTACTCACCTCTGCGTCATTCTATCTCACCGCATGCCGTTGTTCTTTTTTACCCCTTCTTCGCATTAGGTTTGATGAAAAAAAGGAATGCTGGGACGCATGTGATACCATGCACATTGTTAGATCCCTTAGAGAGAGAGAGAGCTCTTTATTGAAAAAGCAGATAGGTTTGTCGGCGTTTAGTCGCCTACATGCTTTTCTGCTGAGGTATGCGGATGGGGGAAGAAAAGGCCCAAGAAAGAGCTGGGTAGGAAAGAAAAAGAGAAAAAGAAAAAAAAACTGTTGTAGACTTGGAGTGATAACAGACTTTCACAAATTTGGCTTTTGGTCTGAGCTTGGGCCATGTAATTTACAATTTTGAAATTAGGCCAATGTCATCCAAATAAGAGAAAAGACTCGGTAGAGCTTGGCGCTGCTTCGAGGGGCAAATCCATGGTCCTAAAATAATCTTGAGAGTTATTGGTCCCTGTTCCAGACGTTCAATGTTTTCAAAGAAGTGGGATCCCCTAAAAACGTTCACAGCACATGCAGACAGTTGAAAAAAGAAACAGGTGCTTCTCGAGGCAGCTGAAATGGTGCTAATACTCAGTAGAAATACCCACAGCTGACAGGAAAGACAGTGGAAAGAGGAGAGAAGAAAAACTAAGAAGGGTGGAGCAGAAATTAAAAAGGTTCATCTTTTGTTTTTATTTTGTTTTTTTTTTCTCCTCCACATGCATATAAAATCAGCTCCAGAGCAAAACCCACTACTGAGAAGTCTCTCGAATAGCTGGTAGGCATGTTCATGTCTCCCATATGTTCATTCATGGATGAAGCTTCTTGATTGCGATGTCATTTTGTAAACCTGGGCTGGAGACCAACCTGGACCATTTTTATGAATATCTCCTACTGTGAGTAGGAATGTCTGCCAGGCTGAGATGGGAAAATATTTCTCTTCAACTAACACTGGTTAATCTGCAGCGAATATTTTGTTCAACACGTGTGGGCTGTTTCAGTGCTTTCAGGGGTCTGCAGATCAGTGGCAAAGATCATTAATCACACTTTCCAAATTAAATGCACAAGTCAGTACCAAGCACTTTCGATTTCTCCCTGTCCTTTATGGATTACCCCCCTCTGAGCTCAGCCGGATGCAGCTTAACAGACACTTTTATATATTCATGTGCAGAATTAAAATTGTCTTGATAGTAATAGTAAGATCCCCCTAATCCCTGTTTTTTAAAAAAAAATCAAGTTTCATGTACACAATTGTCATCAAAAATTGACCATCCCTTCCCCAAAGAAACTTGAGAGAAGCGCAAAAGCTTTCTCCCATCACAACTGCAAAAAAAGTGTCAACCTTCGCTAAAAGTTTGTCCAACCTTCGGTAAAAGTGCGTCCAATCGATCGTCAAACCCACAGGCTGAAAGTTTTCATTTTCCTGAAGGGGGGGGCTCTCTCTCTCTCTCTCTCTCTCTCTCTCTCTCTCTCTCTCTCTCTCTCTCTCTCTCTCTCTCTCTCTCTCTCTCTCTCTCACACACACACACACTCATGGAACAATATATTATATAGCATCACTTGCAGCCCATGATGAAGTAAGATGGTGATGATGAAATGTACCCATCATTATCATCATCATGCATATATACTACATGGCATGTCGAGAGTTCGGCGCATGTTAATGATTCCCACGCGGTCAAAATTAATCTGGAGCCCTCCACTATGGCTTGCCTTAAGACTGGGTGTAGAATTCGGCACGTTGAACACCATAATCTGAATCTGATTTGGATTTTGAGTGAATGCGGCTTCGCCTCATTTTCCGTAATGAATGAATTATATATATTTATATGAACTCTGCATGCAAGTGGCGATGTCTTCATCCTTAAGAAATATGAGTTATTAGAGTAGCTTTTTTTTTCCATGAGTTGTGTCAGGATTGCCTACTGAAAACAGTAGCAATACTGATACACAGACCACTCGCGCGCATTTTAAGAAGCTGCTGATAAAAAACTCTACCAAAAGGGTCACTGAAGACTGCAGCCTTTTTTTTTTTTTTTTCAGGCTCGAAAAAGCACACAAGGCAATTTAAAGTGAGGTGAACATGCAGCAACATATTCACTCTTTGAGCATAGGCTGTCCCTAACAACATTGGACAATGATGGTTATTAGGCTCCATCCTACTCTCCAGAAATATTGTCTATTCCTGTGTGTATATTTAAACGTATTTTCTTTGTACGTGGCATTCGTAGTCGAAGGTTTAAAAGAAAAATTAGAAATATGGGTGACGCAATGGCCGCTTATGCTTCTAGGGCGCTTGTCCTCCTATAGAATTCGAAGGAATAAATGGAAAGTATGAAAGTAAGTGGTGCACGTCTGCGCCAACAATGACGCAGTGCACTTTTTGCCACAATAGACTTTTAAGTGTAAAGGTAGAGGCAACTCAAAATAAACTTCAGCTGGTAATGGCACTGGCAATTCAACTTCGGGTAGCTGAGGGGCGGGGTCAGCATCACCCACTCTTCTGCCCCCCCCCCCCCCCCCCCCCCCCCCCCCCCCCCCCCCCCCCGTAGTTGGTGCCTATGGTCAAACTTTCAAAGATCAAATTGTAAACTAAGTACGAACCCATGAACGAATCTAAGTGTGTTCCGATACGTGGTTTATGAGATAAAGGTATGCTATTGTACTCCTTCGTCATGATCGATGTGTGTATTGTCTTATCTAGAACCGTTCCTTTTTCGCGATTTTCAAGTATACCCGTTTTGTCACAATGCAAGCCCTGTTTCACGCACACGCCGGGCGTCCAGAGGTCTTATCAGAGCTTCTCGGCCTACCAACCGGTCTATGGGGAAATTCAATAGTTTTTTGACAGGACAAGGCGCCGTTGGTCCCACTAAGAAAGCTTTCTCTTTGAAACTTACCTTATCTGACTTCCTTGCTGACTTCATAGCAGTTGAGTTTCGTGGAACAAGGGGGTGGCATTTGGTTGAAACTAAAAGCCATGGGATAAAACGACCCTAATGGCAACCAGGAGACATACTTGAGAAGAGCGCTTTGTGCAGAGATATCTGGCATAAAATGCCTGAGCACGCTTCATGCCGAGGGTGCCACTGGCGTTTTATTTAGGCGTGTGGGGGTTGCGGGTCGTTCAGCAGTTTTACATTCTCCCCTCCCAAAAGGGGGAAAGCTTGCAGGCGAGAAGAGGGGTATTTCACCTTGGACAAGCACCCTGCCTTTTTGAGCCTCTCAGGCACAGACTGCTGCATCGAAACGAGCTCTCCTGTTTTCAAAAGTTGCTCCAAATATTGAAAACAATTGTACAAGAAGATATCGGAAAAATAATTGCTCTCGCTGTCCTGCTTTCTTGGCTTAGAGCTTACACTGTTGAGTTTGGCACTAGTTTTTGCAGGTACTTTATTTTAAGCGTGCAATAAAACTAGAGGGTGGCACAAAGGCCGTGACTATCAAACCAAAAAATGCATATTTGTAAATTTTGCTTGGAACGCGCACATCTGGGAAGAACAGTGCAATCTCCTCAGCTCTGCTGTGACAAAGGCCAAAAGGCCTGTACTTGTTGACTGCGCCAAACTTTGCTCATGCTTGTTTCTGGGGCGAAAATATGTTAGCTGTATTTGTTTCCAGTGCTTTGACCTGATTAGTCAAGTGGCACTGTGCAAATATGCCTTATCTATTTTTTACCTCCATTAACAATCACCAACACTGAGGTGGCCTTTCGTATTGCGCTGTCCTATTTACCGATGTTTGATGCCTGCATAGTTGTGTGTTGCAGCGTCTAATTTTTCCTTTCGCTATATTCACAGGCGCAAGGCGAAGACGACGTCTCAGTCACAGTAGAAGATGGAGCAAATTTTATGGACGAATTTTTTGCGGAGGTAAGTTGGACTCGTTGCGAAGTGCTGCATCTCTCGGGCGACTGACTTGCGGCAACTGCTCTTTGCGTGAGATATTAGCGTGTGCGTTAAATGGGGACTTGAAACGGATTCCACTGATAAGACGGTGCATCAGTACCCGATACAAAGTTGCTTTTTTTTTTCTTTTCTTTTTTCCCCCGGTTCACAAGAAAGCAATCTGTGGTTTTTGTGAGCTAGAGTCGCGACTGCTTTACTTGCTATCTTCCTGGCACTATGCCAGAGTCTTCTCGTAAATGGCGTCTTTTTCCACTTTTCGTCGGGTCGTCATCACCTTGACCCTTGGCAATCAAAGCTAAAATAGTGCTTTGATTGTTATTCCTGTTTTGTTCATTGTTATGTCTTCTTCTGGATATGAGGAGGCTATATGTGTTCCTGGGAGCTGTTTTACTTGTTTTTTTTTTTTTTTTCAAATGTCTCGTTATTTTTTCCTTTGTGTTTTCTTTGAGCAGCTGTTTGCTCCAACTGTTACTTCACGGTAAAAATCTTAATACAGACGTGCGCCTCGCAAGGCTCTCGCATCTTGCCGCGCTGGTGAAAGTTCATTGACATTGTGCCGCGACCGAGCAGCTGCGAGTTTGACAGCTAACTGGACGCTGACGATGACGCACGTGTCGTCTCGATCCTCTGGGGCCACCTGTGCCTCCTGGTTGGGCTTTGGGAATATGAGAAGCGTTTGGGAGCAGAGTCGTGCATCGCTGTGTCGTCGCAGGGTTGGGCTGTTGCCTCGTTGGAGTTGTTTTGGTCCTTGTTAGAAAATAGCATCCGGCGAAACAAAAGTACTTCTGCAAATATGAACTGCTTTGTCGGCAGTGGGCGGTCGCGCCCCATGGGCTGTCATTCAGCTTGAAGGTGTGCCATAGGGACGGTCAGTGCAGAACTGTTTATCAGATCTTATGTAAGGTGTGGGGGCGGTTCCTATCAGTGTATAAAGGAGCCATGAAGAAGAAAAAATACTTTTGGACAGTTTTGTCACGAACTTCAAGCAAATAGTCAAGGTTATACAGAAAACAAACTAAGGGGGGGGGGGGGGGGCAACTTCCGAGAAACTTTCCAGCAACCTTTCTATCACTTTCACTGAATTTTGTCTGTGCAATTGGTGGCCAAGCACTTAAGATATTGCCAAGGAACAGGACTGCTGGCTGCAGTGGGGCCTCTAGATCCGTTGGATCATATCACTTGAATGTTAATGTACAGTTAA
This sequence comes from Haemaphysalis longicornis, assembly GCA_013339765.2. Lineage (NCBI taxonomy): Eukaryota > Metazoa > Arthropoda > Arachnida > Ixodida > Ixodidae > Haemaphysalis > Haemaphysalis longicornis. The sequence goes on from CM023453.1 coordinate 65,747,781, forward strand.
CACACTAATAACTAGGTTTTAAGTAATGGCCCATATTTGCATCACTATAGCACAAAATTCTAAAAATTTTCATATTTCTTGTTTTTTTTTTTTTTTTTTTCGGTTGATAAAACTTCTTTTGGGGCTGTGATGGAGCCAAGTGAGTTCTTTCACACTGAACCAGGTTGCACTCTGTCTTCATAGATTCTTTAAGAAGAAAGGTGCATCTGCAGCATTTACCTGCACATGTGCCTGTGGATTATTTTCATGCCTGGTCAAGATAAGAAGGCAAAGGTTTAGATGTGCGAGAGTAATTTTTCTTATTGGCGCTTGCTTGGCAACGTCAAGTGGCCCTAGGAGTATGTCTTCTGTATGTTGTGATCTTTTGTTGGATGCACATCGTAGCGAGAGTATCGCATAGTTTACAAGGTTACTGCAGGGTAACATTTTGGTAGGAAGGAAAGCAGCAGCAGAGGTGCTACGGTGGGTAAAGAGCAGTATTCCTAGCGTTTTTTGCTCATCTGTTTTAAAATTTGCGACGGGCTGAAAGAATTGGTATCAATGGCTTGGCAAAACAGTAAGGTATTATTGGAACATCGGCTCTCGGTTCCAGTACAACAGTATTATGCATTTTGCTCGGATGAATTGGTGTGAAAAAATTACTGCTGCTCTGCACTTTGCAAAGGGCATGTTAATGACTGTGCTGAAGGTCAGCAAATGACCTTCTCTGGATTCCTTTTTTTTTTTTTTTTTTTTGTCACCATACTATTGCAGCCAGTAATTTTAATCAGTGGGACCAAAACAGTTGCTCCGTGGTGCCTTAAGAGCACTGCGACTGACCTCCTCACTTGGTGGATTATGTTTTGCCCCTGTCTGCAGACGCATGACTCACTCTCGCTCTTTTTGTTTCTTTCTTGTCCATTCGCAGGTGGAGGAGATTCGAGAGAACATCGACAAAATACAAGCAAATGTTGGAAGAAGTAAAAGAAAAAACAACAGTGCCATTTTTCAGCTCCACAAACAGATGAGAGGACGTTTCAATTGTCTCCATGTTTTTAACTTCACGTTTCCCTTTCAAGGGTTTGGTAGTTAGGTACTGTGTGCCAAGGTATTCTGCATAAAGTTGTGTGCAAAAGTCGGACTTGGAAAGTTCCTTAGAGCTAGAAATTTGCCAGAAAATGTTTTCTCAGAACCAGTGTTTTCTTTTTTTTTTTTTTTTTTTGTGAGTTCAGCTGTCACTCAGAATATTTAAAGATGTACCAGGCTGATTCATATTATTATTGCTACATTTGAAAGCTTACGAATTGGAGTAGTGCAATAAAATTGCAAAAATGTAATGTTCCTTCTTGCTAGTCGTAACCTCTAGCAGTTAGTTCATTTTACAAAAATTTTAGTGCTTCCTGGACTGATTTTCAGTATGGTTTTAATTGGTGCTCAGTATTATTGCTCCGTCTAGTGATTTTAGAGCACCAAAGGATATGAAGTATTCATGTATCTAGTGTGTAGACTGCAAAATATTGTGGTGCAGAGGAATGGCATGTAGACAGGAACTGACTTTACGTTTAAGCTCAAGATGGTAAAATATCCTGATTTATAAAAACCCCAAACACATAGGCTAGGAAAGGGACAATAATATCCTCAATTCCGATGGACCCCTTAATTTCATGCAGATGTTTTCTTAGCTGCCGTTGTCATTCCTAAATAAATACTTTCAACAGCTTTTTAAAAACCGTGTCAGAGGTTTCAATGCATGTTAAAGGAGCCCCAGGTTGTTTATGTTCACTTGTAGCTTGTCACTAAGGCGCACCTCGGAATTAAACCTCTTTAGTCACTTTAGTCAATAATTAACACCTTTGTTTAGACCAGCAAGTATGCATTGTTTTATTATATATGCTCAAAATTAAACCTCGGTAGCCAACAATTAACACCTGTCTGGACCAGCAAGTACGCATTGTTTTATCATATATGCTGTTAGTATTATTTATTTACCATCATAGTAGATGGTGAGGCAGCAGGAAAGAATGCTGCTCACGGGCACTTTGAGTAGCCCCTCAGACTTTATTTTATTTGGCTTGGTAGAACAGCACAGCTGCACAATGGAACTGTACACACTGTTGTCATAGCAAGTGAGCTGTGAAATACACTTGAAAAAAAAAAAAGACAACTTTTCAAGGCACTTGGGTGGGGAAGAAAAGAGATTGCCGTGAAAGTACAAAAGCACGATAACAGGAAATCACAGAGAAAGAAAGTAATCAAAATTAAGCACAATACACGAGTTGGAGATTCCGGTAAGGAGAATAAAACAAATCAAGTCATCTAATTTGTAGGTGTTCAAAGGAGAGGATAATGTGTAAGATAAGTGCCGGTATTAAGATGATTATGTTTTTACCAGTTTTTATAGCCACGAAGCTTAAAAATGAAAGTTCTTGCTTCAGGTCTAAATGAATGGCTGCAAAGAAATCCCCTTTTCCAGAAATACCACAACTGTTTAGCCAGTGTTGTATAAATCACATTCATTGCATTTAAATAATTGTGCTGAAATCAACTTATTGGTATTGGCCCGCTGCACTAACTTAGTGGCTAAGGTGTTCAAGTGTAAGCCCCAGAAAGGCTTAAAAAATGCCGAAACATTTTTTTGAGCTGTTTGAATACCAATGGGCACAAGAAAAGGTTTGTGCCTAACTGTCCTTGACACAAACTCCATAACTGAGGCTTTAAGTTGTGTGACCTAACATCCAGCTAACGTTTTCGGATGGAGCAGCAAATCCATTTCACTGGCTACAAGCATGCTTGCTTGGCTCTTCATTTTGACAGTAAGGCAAGTTTTGGTATAGCCGAGGTAGGCTTGAGGCCATAAAGTTTTGTGACAGCCACGGATGACCCATGGAGAACGTAGATGTCAGTGCCTGCCATTTAATTTCTGTCGTTCTCCTTCCCCTCCTTCTCTTCGCAGAGGTCAAGCATGAGCTGGAGGACCTCATGGCCGACATCAAGAAGACCGCTAACAAAGTGCGGGCCAAGTTAAAGGGTGAGCACAACACCGAGTAGGTCGTAGATGATTCTCTTGGCCCATTTTTGCCCATTACCACACAGTGACACATGCCTGGATGTTTGCATGACGCTAAACTGGGCCTCACGGTATGCCGTTTAAGGTTGTAGTGCAGTTCTGGGCATTCAGTTATGTGGTCAGGGAAACACTTAAAGATTTGGTATTCGTGCAAATTGCATATCACTTTTAGCCATATGGAGATCAAGAGTAGCACCTGTGGCAAGAAAGTTTGGGCAGACTGTCCGTATCTCATTACTGCGGAACATAAGTGTAACTAAACCGCAAAAAAATTATGGTTTTATTTGATATACTTTATCCAACATTCAATGCATATATATCATCGTGTCACAAAACACACCCAAAAGCAGCGCACTTCAGTTAGTGAATAGCTTAGCATTGGATGATTGCCTACTCGTAACCCTAATATCAATTTATTCAGACGTGCTAGAAAAGACTGGGGTACCCTTCGTAATGATTCATAAGGGGGCAAGTGTTGTGACGTGACTTATCGTACAGCACCAAGGCTGTCCATAAACACAAGTATGCTGCCATTTACTCTACTTCGACAGGGGCATGAAAAAGTCACAGCTGCAGCAATTTTGCTTGATGTTGTAGGCGGATTGTCTCATTGTATTTTAAAGGAGAAACATAAGCTGTATTGTTGACATCCCACTCGTAGGAGGCTTGAGTGGCAGTTTTAACACCCGTCCATTCTGCTGTCGTTCCGTCACATTGTCATCAGCATGATGGTTGATGGTTCAGCTTTCGTGGGCAAGTGTGCGCAGAATTGATAAATCCTCGAAATCTTGGTGCGCTGAGTGACTATTAGCTCCGAATCATGCACACTACCTTCTGGCTCCACACAGTACACTCTGAACTATGGTACTGGCGACAGACCCGGCTTGCCAAAGCCACTCGGCTGTTGTCCTCCATATTACATTCTGCCAGGCAGCTTTCAGCATCCGCGCAATGCACCAAGAACGTGTGTCCATTTGTTCTAATTCCTGTGAAACGTTACAAGCAATGTCTCAATTGATGGTGCCGGAAAGATTGCTTCAAGAGTGCAAATTGTGGTGCAATCCAGTCGTTGAAACTCTGAATGTACTGTGTTGTTTGACAGGGGGGCTCATGACGATATACATTGGTGTAGTGTTCCACTTATTTAATAACTACGGGTAATTTCTCCATTTTTAGGTTGCCCGTTTATTTTAAGGCGGCAATGTCAATGGTCTGTTAGGTAGTTGACAAGCGCACTATGCAGGATCTTGTGTTGCTTCACATGTGCACAGCAGATACTCGTCCAGCTGTGGGCATGTATTGTGGTGTGTAAAGATTGTCAGACGTGAAAAAAGGGAATTTCTTGCTGATGTTCATGTTGGCAGCCTGGAGAATCGTAAGGGGGCCTTAGAACGTTAGCTGTCGTGACAGTTCTTTCTTCACGGGTGTCCGTTGCCTGCCGAGGAAATATTTGCCGAAACAGAGCAGTCTCATAGAGATTAAAAATGTTCTACCCCTTCTCTACTTGCATTCGCACAACCTTCCAAACTTCTTTTTGAATGTCTTTGTGTTAAATGCATCTGTCTGTAGTTGTCCAGCTGTAGTGGCCACATTGAGGAATGAAAAAGTTAAGGTAAATCTAGGCATTCATTAAACAAAGGTTCATTACATCCATATTCTATGGCAATTTATTCTGCTAAAATAGGACTTCGTGAACACATAAAATTACTCGTAAGTTTGCTGTCACATGGATAAAATGGGAAAGCAAACTGGATGTGCTGGTGCATAAACACCCAGCACTTGGAAATTTAGTCAACTTGGCATATTGGCTAAAGTTTTTTTTTGCACTTGTTGCTGGTATGTTTGCATTCATCTGCATGAGTAAGCCGGTGGAAACAAAAAAAAGTCATTCACTCCTCTTCGGCCCATTCCACACATTAGCGAGGTGCACATAACAATGGTACCATTCCTCGTGAGCCTGAGTGATTGTGGTTGCTGTCCTCAAGAAAAGAACAGGAGCGGCACTAGTCACAAGCTGCTATGACTTGCCCATTTAGTGGATGCACTTCTGGAATCAGGTCATTGTTTGGTCAGAAATCTATGTGCGTGCACCATTTCTTTTCTGTTTTTTTTTTTTTCTTTTTTTTCTGCAAGGGTTAGTGCACTATAATTTCGGACTATGTGCTTGAATGTGCTTCACAACTTTATCTTCATTGGAGCTTGTGGCTTTAATAATTGCATACAAGGGTGCCTGAAATTGTTATCAAGCCAATTGCATTATAATTCTCGCACTGCGGTATTATGGCATGGTACACGACATCTTTAGTGCATATATTGCGGTATAGGGTTGTTCCGGACTACATAGTGAACTGATCTACCACAAACAAAAAAAAAAGGTTGGAAAGGAATGTTAATTTTGGTCGAATACGCTACTAACCCGCAATGTCTTTCACTCATCGCCGGTAGTTCTGCTGGTGAGGAGTTGCGCACAGTGCGGGTTTAGGAGGAGGATCCTTGCGTGAAGCGACGCTACCCCGTGTGATGATTTTCTCACTGCCTCCCTTTTTATTTTCCCCTCTTCCCCCTCAAATCCGGCTCCAGTGATGGAGCAGAACATCGAGCAGCTGGAGCAGACGCAGATGATGTCCGCAGACTTCAGGATACGCAAGACACAGGTGACTCGTCTTTCTGCTGCTTCGAATGGAGCACACTTGCACATTGCGGCGATGGATGTTGGTCTTTGTTTGTTACAGCCATTGCAGATTGACACAAATTCCTTAAATGCACGGGGGAAGATTACCTGACCGTTTAGCAACGCAAAGGGGCATAAGTGACTTTATGCGAAGTTCATTTGTAGATTTGACGGTTATTTATTACAGTTGTACCTCTGACGAATCACGAAAGCACCCTTTTGTGTCTAGCATACCTGATATACCATGCCCATGCGTCTCTTATCTGCACAACCCCAGAATTAAAATGTAAATACATCTCATCGTTAAAAGCTATGTAGTGCGTAAAGTTCTATACAAAGTAGATTCGTTTTAAAAAAAAGAGTAATTCAAATGAGTGTTTATTGCGATCGATATGTGTAACGTTCAGGATGCTCGCGGCTTCAGGCAATGCATTGTATAAGCACTTCATTGAAAAGGGTGTTTAAGACTACTTGTGAAATTGCTTCCTTCTGGGACGCAAGATTTTTCTATATCGCGGAATTTCACTTGGGCTAAGGGGGATTGGACATGGGTAGGAAATGCCAAGTCTTAACCTTTCTTAGCTCTGTGGAAAAAGTTGTAAGCTACTAAGAACTAGTCTAGTTTGTCCTATTCCCAACTTTTGTTTGAGACATTGGGCACATCACTGGTATGCCTGATGCACAGTGTTTTTCAGTGCATTTCCTCTGTGCCTTTGATGAACTGGGTACACTGATATTGTATTGATGAGTTCTGCATTAATTGGCAGCATTGTTACGGGACCTTTTCTGACGATTGGTTCAGGAATGCAGTTAGCCATTTTTCCTCACCAAAAGTTATGTGCACTTGCCAAACCCCCACTTTCATTTGAAAGCCAAACTGCACCCAAAATTTCAACCTCTTGAAAATCCTGTTCTTGTATATTATGCTTGAAAAGGCTGCGAGGTACAAAATATATGACAGCTGAAATACGGGTATCTTAGGCGCAAACTACCATCGAAAGTCGGTGATTTTGAAACCAAAACAGAGAAGAGCGCCGGCCATTACAGCCAGGCTGTAGTGACATTACAGCCGGCCCAGCCAGCGACTGAGCGGCCGCCGGAGCAAATCTACGCGTGACGCTTTGCCCTCACAGCAGCCATATAAGAAAAGTGCACCCTCCTGTCCTGGCTGGCCGAAGGAAAAAGCGCCCGGCCGGCCACAATGTCACTTCCGCTTCATGGCTGTTTGCGCGACCGGCCAGCAGGTGCAGCAGAGCTATTTTAAACATTCATAACTGATTAACACTCATTTTGGGGGGCTACCAGTCATGTCCCAGTTGGTTTGGTGGTGCACAGTGTTCATTCACAGTAAATTTGGCCGAGGTGAACTTTGAGTGCAGTTGGCCTTTAATAAGCAATGCAAGTGGGGGAGAAAAGTGGTTGATCCCTTCATCCCCGCTATTTGTTCACTCTTGAATACATTAAGCCGGTTGAATATATTAAGACTGTTTTTCTGACAGGTGCAGAGCAAAAAAGCCTATGTGTAGAGACTTCTGCATGTGTCGAATTGTGGCCTCTCCGCCACGAGACTTCTCATATCCCGGGCATTGCTCCAGCCTCTAAAAACCCTAATTGTAACTTTGAACCTACTTATTTATTTGTTATCCGTAATACTTTATAGTCACTTGTTTCTTATATACATTAAAACGCCTAGTAATATGTGAGGAATTCGAGGTGTCACGCAAGTAAACTAACGAGGTAAAACTAATTCTGATTGTTACGTTTCGAATTGAATTTATATTCTAAATTGTCTACGTTCCTTGATGATGGCAAGAGGCATGCATTTTCTCCCGCTGACCTTACGCAGTGCTCCAGGGGCACTCTGAGACAAGGTAGCTGTATCTGTTCGTGTCGCTTTCTCATTTTCAGCTTCACACGAGCCGTCTACTCGTGCTCCACCAACTGTGCTTGTGTGTGGCCCTGTCGGTGGAGCATGAGAATAAAATGCCTCACGTGGAAACTGGTGTTCGTTCCCACCGTGGACTGCTAACTTTTCTGATACTAGTGTAGCATTTTCAAGACGATAGCCTTTCTTGGGGCTACTTAAGCACAGAAATTTTGGTCACGTCTGTATGTCTGTGACTCGATTCAGCCACCCGGCCAAAGTGAAACAGAAGCTGCGCAATAGTGTATATGCCCACAGCCAAATCCAAACGTCTAAGCCCGGTGTCAATGTTCATAGTTGTCAACATTGTTGAACAAGAACAAGACATTACGCAAACATGAGGCAGAAAATCAATACGCAAGGGATATTTGCAGTGTTCCTTTACTAAAAAATTATGGATGCTTGGTTTTTGCAATAGCAAAGAAGTACTACATCGGAAACTGCTGAAAACTGTCGCCTGCTGTTGCCCGCACTACTATAGCTCCTGGCAGTCTTTAAGAAATCAAACGCCAACAGCAACGAAACGTTCGACTAGATAGGTTCCACATTCTGCTTGGAACGCTCCTGAAGTAGAGCAACATGGTTCTATAAACGTTGTAGTAGGGTGCCTCGATTCATGCGCGTCTCCGCCATGCGGTAGCGCTGGCATCAAGGCATTTCCCGGACTTGGAGCAGTGGAACGCGGTAAATTTAAATTGACTTGAGAACCTCTAGCATGTTAACTTAGGAGCTGCAAGACGGGAGAGGTACAGCATGAGAGGTGAGCAGAAAACAGAAGGGAGGCCTTTACTTGGCAGGGGCTTCAGTCGACTATCATCTTTCGTCGACGTTTGCAACGAAAGGAGCAGACACGCGGCCATTTTTGTCCCTTTTACTTCTGAGCTTTACCTTTGCCATTCTGATTGTTCGTGTTCCTCTTTTTCCTCTCTCTCTCTCTCCCCCATGTACCTGCAGCACTCGATGCTGTCCCAGAAGTTTGTGGAAGTGATGACAGACTACAACAAGACCCAGACGGATTACAGGGAGCGGTGCAAGGCTCGCATCCAGCGGCAACTAGAAATCAGTGAGTGGCCTCTTCAGCATCGCCTGGTGCACTTGGCCTGGCTTCGCTTGACTTGGTCGTTGAAGCCGCATTTGCTTTTGTGTTTGCTGTCTGTCGTGGACAAACGATGCATTGGGGTGAAGCCAACACTGTCACGAAAACTCTGTATCTTGAGTTTGCAATACATGTCTTTGGAACAATTGTAGCACGTATGACCGATGAAATGACTCGCTATGTCACATTTTAATTTTGGAAATTCCCATCCATCCATCCATGGTAGATACTTGGCCTTCTACAGGAGGAGAATAGTTTATGAAAAAGTGTAATTAGTGTTCTGTAAGAGTCATCCTCAAACAATTGCACGACATTAGTATGCCACGATGACTACACGACTGTGGCAAGTTTCATCCCAGCATAAATAATTAGTAGTGGCAAGTTTGGTGGTGAAAGCGTTTTACTTCGAACTTCAGTAATTAGAATTTATGGATAATTCGAATTGTACGATTCGGTCGGGCCAAGCTCCCATATCAGTCGATGTATAAGAAAGCCTGTTACTTCAAACACGAGCGGTCTCTGTCGTGGATAATTCGAACTACGCGCCACCATGGCGGCAACTTGGGGTCTGGCCCAAGGCTATAGAAATGCACTCACTGCCTACACATCGAGGCTGTGTCACTTCTGGAAAAAAGATAAAACGTGAGAGATAATTTAAATTTGGGTGAAAGGAATGTAAAAGCCCTGGTGGATATTTTGGAAGAAGTTTCTATTGCGGGCTGCATCGATACAAGTTCAAGGTGTCAGGGCCTGCTGACAGATAGCATCATTTCTGAGGTTAGAAGTGTAGAACCTGTCGCTGCCGAAGACGGTCAGGAGGGGTCGGACGCAGCGCAAGCACCAGTGCGGCCATCGCTCGGAAGTGAGTGACTGGAGGGAATGTTGCCCATCTCTTCAAGATTGAAGGCAGAACTGCGATGAGGAGGCCTTCCGCTACATTTGCTCATTAGAGAAAGAGAGTTCTAGCTTTTCGCCTTCAAGCATGAAATGCAGGTTTCGGTCCCATTGCGGCCTTTTTCAAGCATTCAGTTGCTGACATGCTGTGCTGCTGCACGATCACATTATACAGCTTTTGTTAGTTTCGGACTTTCATTAATTCGAACTGAAATGGAGTCCCCTTGTGGGTTGAATTGACAGGCTTTTAGTGTATAAACAATATGAAACTGGCCATTTCCGGAGTGGTTTGGTGGTTTGTTAAAACAGTTATTGAACAGGTTGTAATACAACCTGTATTCATCTGCTAGAACATAACTATGATCCCACCGTATGTAAAAACACCCGTTAAAAATTGGCATAATTTACTTTCTGGCACTCGTTTGGTCATACCACAAAGAACAGCTTCCCAGTCATGATTCAGCACAGAAAATGTCAATATAAAAATTTCAAAAAATTTGCAAAAAATTTCGGTAGGAATTGCCCGATTCTTTCCAGCCACTCATCTCCTCAAATGCACATTGACTTAATCCTGTGTCCTGTGGCTTTTTTTGCTGTTGTTTTGGCGGCTGGTAGTAATGCTGCGACTGAATCCCTCACACTTTCATGGTGTCTTCTTAGTCTTTTCACTTGTGTATCATTTACTGTCTGGGGATTTTAGTTCAGTGCACAAAATCAGTGTGGTAAAGGCCAGCTTTACCAAACCAAGTCCTGTATAGTAAACTTGACTGCTGTGCGCCAGGTTCTTATAACATCAGCTTCACCACTGTACACAAATGCACTGCTTGAGAGACATTTTTCAGGGGCATTGGAAGAACTGTTGTATCAAAGTATGAAGGCCTGAGGACTTCTTATTAAAGGGGCCATGCAGACAAATTACAAGCTTGTTTTATTCAAAAAATTTCATGTTATTATAGTTCCCCCAGCACTTGTCCAGCAGCAAATGATGCCGCAATCACTGAGAAATAATCAATTTAGGTTAAAATTTTGATTTTCCCGCCAAATTGTGGGTTTTTGTGACGTCTGCAATGAAGTCATAACGGCATGTATTAAAATGAACTTCCACTGCGTCATTCCGCTCTGCAAGTTTTGCTTGCCCTCACAGTCCTCCCAGAGGGATGCTACCATACTCAGCCATCGACCCGTTGGCTGCCGTTGCTTTGTTTTTGACCGTAGTTATACCTGGCTGGTTTTTGTTACGGTAGGGACTAATCATTTTGTGGAAACATGGGTATGCTCGACAAAACAGGGTCACGTATACAACATCGGTTACGCCAATAGGCAGTGTCCTTGTGAAACAACTCCAAAGCGGCTGTGCAGCTAAAACAAGCATAGTGCGCCTGGTACGCAACAGCAGTGGCATCAGTACTTCTATGTTAACGTGTATTTTCGTACTTTCAATGTTGACCGCACCATTCTTACTGCTGTTAAGTGAACATGGTATTACATTTAGGCCCGCAAATAGCTCGTTCGGCAAGCTTATAAGCCCAGCCTAATTTTCGTTTGCTGTGCCAGCCTCAGCCAATCGGCACTGCTAGGCCACATATGACATCATAGGCTTTGTTGCGGGAAATGAGCTAGTGGGTCGCATGGCCATTCCCTTTTTTCCTAATGATATAGCTTATTCGAGCGAAGTGTGCTTTAAAAGTAGTGCCAGTAGGATTCTGACGAAGGCAGTCTTTTCGAATGAACCAACTTGTGTTTTGACTGCATGGCCCCTTTAAATACCGCCTAAGGGCCGCATATCCTTATGGAGCCCTTTAGAGTCTGCTTCACCGCTCTGCTTCATTTCAAGAAATGGGGCAGCCAGTGTGTTTGAGGCATGCTGGCTGTAAGACGCGTGCTTTGTTCTTCATCCTCTGCAGCTGGACGTATGACAACCAACGAAGAGCTGGAGGAGATGTTGGAGAGCGGGAACCCTGCCATCTTTACACAAGGAGTGAGTGCTTTGTCCCGTGGGATGCGCTTTAGCAGAACTCTGCGAATTCACCACACTCGCCCTGGGATTGTATCCCGAGTAACGACAATGGATGTACCGTATTCACTCGAATCTGGGCTGATAATTCTTTATAAAAAAGCCGGTTATGAAAGGTAGGGGTTGGCTTGGATTTGAGGATGTGGTTTTCTAGTCGTTGCCAGACACTCAGCGCCATCTCGCGGCCACAGGCTTGCAGCTTGCAGGTTTGGGGGCTCCATTCTGCTTGTCCGAACGTTGTGAAACCCAGCTCGCAACGTTCTGTGCTTGCTTACGTCGCCACGTGAGCTCGAGAGCGCCCGTGTTTGCGGCACAATGGCGGCCACCGAGCGGTGCCACTACATCGTGGCCTTTAAGCAGGAAGTGGTTTCGGAGTTAGAGGGAACTTCAAACGTCCAAGCACAGCGCGACTTTAGCGTCGATGAGAAGAACACGTGCCAACGGCGGAAGCAGCGGAACGAACTTTTCAACTGCGCTGCCAAGCGAATGTCATTCACAGGACTCAAGAAAGGTCGACACCTTAAAGTGGAGAAGGATTTCGCTGGCTTTATAACTGCGATGCCAAGTGAATGGCATCACAGGACTCAAGAAAGGTCGACACCATAGAATGAAGAAGGATTTTGCTGGCTTTATCCAGAAGCAAAGAGAAAGTGGAATGCCTGTGATGGCGGAGATAAGACGGGTGAAGGCTAGAGAGCGCAAACATTCAATGCATCGCACGGGCTCAGTCAAGGCCAGCAGGGGCTGGGTCACTTGTTTTATGAAGTGGTTCAGGTTCACCTTGCGACGGTGGATGTCTGTGTGCCAAAACCTACCCTGTGACTTAGCGGAGAAGCCAGTCACATTCCAGCGCTTTGTCAAGAGGCGGGAATGAAAAGGATTACAGACTGGGCTAGAGATCGGTAACGGCCAATCAGACCCCGGTGTATTTTTGACGTGCCTGTGGCCTACCCAGTGAATGAGAAGGGCGTGAAGTGAAAGTCAAAACTGCAGGCTACGAGAAGCAAGCGCACAACCGTGATATTGTGTGGTACGGCCGATTGGTCAAAAGCTGCTGCAGTACAACATCATTTTAAGCGGAAGACTTTTCCAGCCGGGGAAGTTTCCCAAAAAGCGTTGTTGTACGAGCCCGTGAGAATGGGTGGATGAGTGGTTGCCATACAGCCTTTGTAGCCGTATGGCTGCACTCAGGTGGATGTCAAACTTTCCTTTGCAGAAACTTACTCCACCTTGGGGATTTCCCTTAAATCTGGCCGATTAACACCTGTCCTTCACTTCAAGTTGTTGATCAGTTCGTTCTCGTGCTACAAACGACTAGTCCTCCTGGTTAGCTCAGTTGGTAGAGCGACTGCTTCCGGTTGAGCGGTGGTCCAGGGTTCGAATCCTGGGCCAGGACGAATTTTTCTTCAACTGCGAAGTTTCTGAGGAAGCTATAGCTTTCCTTTGTAGCCGTATGGCTGCATTCAGGTGGATGTCAAACTTTCCTTCATAAAAACTTACTCCACCTCGGAGATTTCCCCTAAATCTGGTCGATACGGACATTGTGGTAATACCCGGTGGTATGACAAGCCAACTACAACCGCTCGATGTGGCCATCAACAAGCCATTCAGGTTCAGGCTGCAGAAACATTACGACGACTGGCTGATGCTGCAAGACCTCCAACTCACACTGGCCGGGCCGACCAAGCGTGCTTTATTCAGCCAAGCAGCTAACCGGATCGTCGTGGCATGGGGCAAAATTCTAGTCGAGCTAATTGTGTGGGTCTTCTGTAAGTGCAGCATCCAGAATGCGCCGGATGGAAATAAGGACAGTGCACAGCAACAAAGAGGACGGCAATGTTGACGAAGACTTCGACGAGTGAGCATTAAACATGCTACGACAAGTGCCACAACTCTATTAAAAGTGTATGTTCTAGTTCAGCCCAATGCCTTTTTTCATTCAGCTTACATTCGAGGTAAGCTTTTTTTTATTTTGTGAACTTCCGAATATCGGGGGTCGGGCTAGATTCGAGTAAATACGATATGTTTCTTGCTCAGGGTAAAGCTTTTCTCGCATCTTTCTTTAAGACGAAAGCCTTTACTGGCTCATTGACATGGCTTTTAAAACAATTTCTTTTCCTTTTTAAGTAAACTCTGTGAAACTTGCCAGTCTTGTTTTGTTTTTTTTTTTTTTTTTTCCAGTGATTTCAAATATGCCATTACTTTTTGAGTCAGTCAATTAGCTACCAAGATAATGATAGGTAATTAGCCATTTTTGGAGGAACAGTAGACAAAACAGTGTTAGTCATAAAACCGTAATCTTTACATTTTCTAATCTATCAACCCTGGTGAATGCAATAAGAGAAGCGGTTCTTTGATGCACCACTTGGAACTAACTTTACAGCTATTAAACTTTGGGGCTTGGAATGGGCACTCGAAATGGTTCCTTGCCACTGGTGCCACCAAAGTTTAAACGTGCAGTCGACGTTTTTCTTTTTCCACGTGATGTGTTGTGGTTATGGGGGGGTGTCACGCGGAGGGTGGAGGAAGTTCTGACCTGTGGCGTCCTATGGCTGTGTCGACCCCCACCTCCCTCCCCCGTGCAGATCATAATGGAGACGCAGCAGGCCAAGCAGACGCTGGCGGACATTGAGGCCCGCCACGCAGACATCATCAAGCTGGAGACCAGCATCCGGGAGCTGCATGACATGTTCATGGACATGGCCATGCTGGTCGAGAGCCAGGTAATTTGCGGCGGCTGACTGCCGTTCCCCCTTCTCGTTCTCTTCAACATTGTGGGAAGGGTCTGCTTTAGTTGCTTCATAGAGAATTGGGGCTTTGATTATTTAGTAACTTCAAGCTGGTTTTTTGAAGCATTTGGAGTGCGCAGAAACCAGTGTGAACCTGAATGTGGGAGTGCCCTTTGGATTGTTGTTCATGGAGGTCGTACTTTACGGCGTAGTGTTCCGTAGTTTCAGGTGCAGTTACAAAGTGAAATCATTGCACCACGTTTTAATCTTCCTTTTAAACGAAATCTTGGCATTCGTTTGTTCAGGCTTTTATGCTTCTGTTGCCACACTACATAAAAAGCATTTTTATGTGCACAATTTCACTCAGCCTTTATGAATTTGTTCATTGTTTAAAGATCACATCTTTATGCTTGCACTGAGCAAGTTGCAAGACGAGCTCAATGCTAAAAACCTCAGATTTTGCAAGTTCCACTGATCAGGAATGGTAGCGTACAGATTGAAAGGAACCTACGAGTTTGGGCATTGGAGGTTAATGGCCTCCCATCCTATTCCTCCTCAGGTTTCTGCCTACCATGTACCATGTTGGAACTTCTGGGGCACAAATCGCTGATTTCAGGAATAACCCTGACACATGTAGTGTACCTTAAAAGCTGCCTAAAAGTAGTGAAAACAAATTGGAAAGACACCTTCAAGTTCTATCTAGGTATCGGGGTGTTAAGATAAAGGGTTTGTCACATATGCGACAAAGGCTTAAAAATTGTTTCTCTCTCTTACAGTAACTCACACCTGTTCTAAGCCCGGCCAGATTTTTGTCTAGCGTATGTAGCAACTTTTATTAGCTTTTAACGCCACTTGTTACGACACGAAGACAGATCGGTTGTTACTTGTATAAAAGTTTGTTTGTATTACTCATGGAGTTTGGCACAAACAAAAGTTTGTTTTCATGTTGGTGGCTTGTCTCTTGAGATACCTTCGCATACCTTGTGGGGTCTACGAATTGTTTTTGAAGCACTGCACTAGGTGACACAAGCCCCTACAGTGTGGCAGAATTCATGTGGTGTTAGTGAGTGGTGTTTGAGTTGTGCTCATTACACAAAGTAATGTTTCCATTTGAGGAAACAACTATTCCTGTTAATTCGACTGTTATCATTTCGTGTCTGTTCAAACTGAAAGTGTGTTTCAGTGAAACCGATAAAATCAGCCCAAAAAGGCAGAGTAAAACTGTGGCACAAAAAAAAAGGGGGGGGGGGGGAAGAAATCTTGTCTGGGGACGAAAGAAACAACCATTAGAGATTACTCCTGCTAATGTGTACAGAAGCATGCGGATGCATTGCTGCCTTGTAGACGGCTAGAAAGACATTTGGAAAACTATTTAATTTTGTCAGTGGATGTCTCTTATTGTGGAAACTCTTCAAAAAGCCAACACCAGTAGTACTGGTTGAGAGATACATTGTTGTGTTTGATAGGAAGGAGGCAGCAGCCTGACCACTGCAAGGCTCACTTTTGCGGACATTTCCGCAGCCTCTCGAACAATTTGTTCCAACCGCCCTTGTGCCCTCTTCCTTCCTCTTTTGCTTCTTCCGCACAGGGTGAGATGATCGACAGGATCGAGTACCATGTGGAGCACGCCCGGGACTACATTGAGACGGCCAAGCAGGACACCAAAAAGGCACTCGTCTACCAAGCAAGGGCCCGAAGGGTGAGTAGGGAGCGCTGCTGTGCTCTGCAGGGGGAGAGTGGAAAAGCGCTGTTATTGCGGATACAGTCGAACCCCGCTACAACAAACTCCGCTTCAACGAAATTTCTGCTTCATCAAAATATTTCAAATTCCCAGTCAGCTAGCCGTAGAAGTAAATGCGACAAAGTCCTCGCCACAAAGAACCATTTCTCTGGTATGTTTTTGCTTCAGAGAAATTTTTGCTCAGTCGGGCTGTGTTTGAACATTTATTTTACTGTAAAGTAAGTGTAACGCCAGCCTTCTGCAATTTTTTATACATCCACCCTGCTTAGTTTCACCGGAAGCGTGCGCTTACACTACCAGCCATAAACTAAAACTCGTTAATGGACGCCGTTGTTTGCTGGTGATAACGATGTGGCTGGCCGTCTTTACACGAGTGAAATCACGCGAATGAGCGCTGCTGACGCTGTGATGTATGCATTGTCAGCAGCTGTCATTGCAGTCTTCCTTCCACCGTTCTTCAAAGTCGAAAGCAAAAACAATGTTCTCCTGTTTAGTCTTCAACCGGCATCATCCTGTCTTCATCGCGAGCACGCACTTGCGATAAAGGCAAGCATGCGCAGTTTGCCTTCCAAGGTCAGATGCCGCCATGCGCAGTCAGACAACAAGATAACGGCTGCCACTCCTGCCTCAAGCGAAAAGCGGGTCTTTCCGACAACCTATAAGCCATCTGCTAGTAATCAAGCTCAGTAGATGCTATGCCTTGTTTATTGCATGGCAATGTTTAGCAGCTGCATTTTTCGTCCCTGTAATGCACTCTTCACGTGCGGGTAAAAACAGTTTGATAACCACTGGTACCTTCGTTTTCGAAATAAACACAATGTAATTGCGCATCACTTCTTTTTCTAAAGGTTGCATTATGCGCTCAGTGATGCGGATAATGTGCAGGGGTATTTTTCTTGCCCTCTTGTGGTGTGTTAGGGCAGATCTCGCCACAATGAATCCCCACTTCAGTCAAATTTTTCACGCGTCCCGTCAGTATACTTGTAGCGGGATTCGGCTGTATGGGCACATAGTTTGTGGAGAGAGAGCTGCCACAGTAAAGTGGCCAGATAACCAACATTTGGCGAGATTTGTCATATTCAGTCTTCGTCAGGGGTCAACGTACCTTGCCGGGAACCGTTGCTGAATGGATCAACGGTCCTTATTGAGAATAGTGCTGTCAATGCAATCTGGGCGATTTGAGTTTCACCACAGCAATGAGCTTTGCCTGGGGATACGCACTCACTTTACCAAACCGTAGTAGATTCACTTTTGAACCCAGAAGTGGTGGAAATGGGCTTTTAAAAATGTTTTCTTTTTATTATACTTGTTTTACGAGCAGTAGTAAAATGTTTGAAGGATACGGAGTAGCATGTTGCAATACTAGTGTATCGTTTCGTCACTGCCATTCAGCCTTCAAAACTTCATTGCTGGGAAACCCTTTTGTCGCAGTGCAGCTTCTCGTGTTTCATGCAAGAGCTCCTAGGGATCTCTTCTGACAATCTCGTAGAAGCCGTATGATGCCTAAATTAAGCTAAAAGAACCTTTTTAAACCTTCATTCACTTTTATCGTTTGCATGTCTTATGCTTTGTGCACTTCTTTTGTTGATTGTTTTTCTCCTTATTCTGTTATTCGTTTGAGTACTTTCAGTTTCTGTGACTTATTATTTTCGTTTGGTTTTTCTCCACCCCACTCCCTCCTCCCCTCATCACGCATTGATTTCTGCACCACCCCATCCTCTGATGAAACACCAATTACGACTCTGCCCTTTACCGCTCCGTCGCCACCTCCCAGAAATGCATCATTATAATCTCCATCGTGGCTGTGATACTCATCATAATTATCATAATTGTTGCCGTGAATCTGGCATGAGGACCACCGCAACAACGAACGGCCGACAAGAAGGAGACGACGCCGAGCCTGCCGTGGCTAGGGATTGTGCAAGAACGCGCGGTGACTCCGTCGGCGAAACTAATCTCTGCTCGCTAACTGGCAAGTTGAGCTCGAGAACAAAGACTGGGTGCTGACAGACTTTCGAGTTTCCCGCCTTTTTTTTTTTGCTGCTGCCAGTGACGAGAAATGGGGACCTTTTGTTTTGACGTTTGTATTATGTTGTGCCTTATTCTCCTTCCTTTTGTTGCCTTGTTTGACTGATCTTGGAATACAGCTTTTTGCTTCGTTTTGATGGGGTTTTGGTTGTTGAGTTGCTGTTAGCGGGAATGATTATGAGGTAACCCATGAATGAGAAGTTGGATGCTGTCTGAAAAGAACAAAAGAAGTTTCCTGGTTGCGGGCTGAAATTTTAACGATGCGAGGATAACCAGTTCTCTCGAAAGCGTCGTAAATCGAAAGGGGGAATTCTGTTTCACATGCTCAATCTCAATCTCATCAACCAGGACAACTTCCTTGTTATGAGGGTATTGACCAGAACAAAGTAACGTGCATGCCTTGCGCGAGTTGGTAGCGCACAGTTTGCGTAGAGAAGTTGCGAAACAGTGCGTAGAGACGCAAGAAGAGGCATTAGTTTGTGAGAGACTGTACTGAAAGCAAGTCAAACACAAGACGAAAGAGACACTGTATACGTTTGTATCCTCTTAGTTTGCCTTGTCTTTTGTTCCTTTTTTATGCTTTATACATCTTGGTTTGTTGTGTTTGGTGGTAGAGCTGCTCTATAGAATTGTCTGGAGAATAAAAGAGTTCTTGGTGTTGCGCCAAATGCTAGGGTGCCTAAAGCAGCTACAGCTCACGTTGTTGCAAATATGTCAGTTGCTTGCACTTTGCTGCCAAGTTTCAGTCAGTCTTCCCATGTTTGAAAGGTTAAGGCTGGAGATGTCGCAGTTTCTGTGCTATACTTGCTCTTATTTTTGTGCTAAACTTCAACTATTGAAGTGGGCTAGTGTGCTTACAGTAAGGAAAGCAAGTGTTAAAAATGGAAAGCTTTCTACTGAGCGATCATAGTTTTGTAGCCTTTGGGGTCATGTTTCACGACACATGCTAAGTGTGCTGGATTCCTTGGAACAGAGTGTTTAGGGATCCCACACCAAAAAACATCGAGTGAGGAATAAATCATTACAAAGAGAAATTCTCTTTGAAAACACAAACTGGTCTTTAGCCTGCGAGCTTAGTTCATTTGTGTTGCTTCCCCCCTATGTTTTTTGTGTCCTGATTAATTGCTGTTATTGTTCGCCTTGAAGCAATGGCCAATCGGGCCTGATGGTTTGTTTGTAAGGGGTCATATGCGTCCCGGTAATTTCAGGAGCATTAATGTATATCACTAGTCGCGTTACAAGGTTCACAATGTCGGGCCTTTTGTGTCTTGCTTTAGCATCAAATAAGGCATCCATCCGTTCCTAGCCACTTTTCTCAAGTTATTGGACAGTTCTTCAATCACACAGTGGTTAGCTTTAGTGGTTGAGGGCCTCTAAGACACCACCATTTTTTCTCCGTTAGCTTTTGCCATAACTTACTAGCCAACCGCAAGCCTTGCTTATATTTTATCCCATGTATGTACTGGATACGAAATATTGAGTTATGTTCACGGAAGCTGCCACCTATGCGCATATGTACGCAAGATGTGCGTATGTATGTGCACGTATGTACGTATCTATGTACGCTTGGTACACAAGAAACGCTAGTGTTTTCTGTCACTGCCGTCATGAACAAATCTTCGCTTTAATGGATACGTCTTTTTGTTTGTTTTTTTTTTTTTTTACGGAATGTATTATCTACAATCCATTTGTTACATAAGGAACAGGTTGGAGGAGGTAGCCAACTTATAACGTCATTTCGCTGCTCATGCCTGTTCCTTATTGGTTGCTCACGCACATTTTTCTTTTGTACGTCACTTAGCAGCTCTTTCTCTGTCACTTTAAGCTATGACGACTGTTAAAAACCGCTCATAATGTGAGAATGGCTATTTCCACTTCCCCTCCTGGTAGGGCAAAAATCTCTCGATACTTTGTGCTGCACAATGCGCAAATTTTTCGCAACTTGCGTATACAAATTTGAATGAGAGAAAGCGAGAGATACATTCAGTACTCGCGTTCATAAACTGCCTTACTCACTTCAACATCTGTGATTCCTTATACTAAAGACCAGGGTAATTTTATGCTCGTATAATTGGTGCAAAGCATATGTCAAGGAAGTTAAAAAGTTCCACTTAGAAGAGCAAGAAAGGGCCTATGTGCCGACCTGCTTGACAGGAATCTAGTGCCTTTCTCATATTTTTTTTTGTCTGTGAGTATGTGTGTGTCTGTGTGTGTTTTCAGTGATTGTGTGCTCCTGGTAGTCTGAGAGTGAGCCTGTAATCATCCAGAGAGTCTGTAACGACCTGCTTTTTTTGGATGTAATTGGGGCATTTTTAATCGAACGGTGCTTGGCTACTGATTTGGTGTTTGCTGCCTCCTGTAACCAAATGCTCGAGACCAACTTGGCGACTTGCGTCGTCTGCTCGGCTGTTGAAAAGGGAAAAGAACGTGCATAGCTACTTTATGTTATAATGTTTTAGTACACGATGGGTTCCCTACTTTTTAGCTCGCCCAAAATGTTGCCTGTGCGCATTTCTTTGTATCAGTTTCATTGCCTAGTTGTTCGTAATAAGTAACTGTTTGCGCTGCAAAGGAAACATACGTGTGCATATATAAATACGTATATATATGATTCTGTTTTGTGTTTGTCATTCTTTTGTGCCTTTTTTCCCCACACTTTCCTATTTTCGCGATTATAATTTTGTTTGTTTTAGTTTTGATCTTTAGCCTAAGTATTGCGCAAGGTAAGGTGCGGTGGCAAACTTTGTTGTGGGGGTAAACTTCATGTTTCCATCCAGCCTTGCCACTGACATACCAGTACATTTTTGACGCACAAATGTTTTAGTGCACCTATAGAAAGGAACTGATACTAAGTGTGCATAAACACTGAGAAGAAAGTCAGACACTAATAGAATTCATTAATGTGCTTTGAATGTTGCTTTGGTTTCTGATACTGTGGTTCATAAATGGTACCAGGGGCCAAATAAAGTAATAAGGTTTCTTCAATGGTGATAACACTGCAACCTGCCAACTGCGCACCATTTGTTCGTATAGCTGATGCGATACTTGAACCAGTCTAGATTAAACAAAAAGAAAAGTTCTGCAGTGGTACAGACATGGCACAGCTTTTTGCAAAGCTTGGATCAGTGATTAAGATGAAAAGCTTTGAATGTTACAGCTACATAGTAAACAGTTGCCCTGGGTAGCTTGGGCCATATTATGCTGTTTTGACTCTTGGGTAGTTGAATACATTAGAAAATAACTTTTCAACAAGAGATTTCAGCTGAACAGTTTCTAATAGAAGGTTGTAGTGCAACTAGTGCACGAGTTTCTTTGAAAATACTTCAGTATAGCTCTTTTTCAATGCCCTATACAAAATTGCCAAACGGAAACGGTTGGCTGGTAAAGCAAATGTTGCTGTGAATTCGCACCGAACGTAGTCGTACTGAGTCTTGTGTCTGGTGTAGTTATCAGCTTACATGTGTGACCAAGGTTTCGTGGGTTACCTACATTTTTCGGCATTTCATTCGTGCGCCATAAAGTCCCTCCTGTTCAAGGTATTCCTGAAAAAAGCTTTGTTATTCAACATTTCTGTAAACAGTGTACAACAGCATAATTGAAATGTTTCTGCTAGATTCACTCATCGATATGTCTATCGCAACTGATTTCTTGATCGAACTGCAAATATATTATGACTCGAAGGGTTAATGAATTTGTTAAAACACAGCTGTTCTTCATTGAATTCTTTGTCCAGTTTACAGGAAACACCTGGCATGCAAATTCTTTGGTTTGTATTAAAATAAATTGAAACTGCATTTTTTTTTTAACCTGTTGGGCAGGAAGTACAAGCACTGAGAGACATTTCTAGTTTGCATTTCTCTGAGGTTTTTTCTGAAGTTTAAGCAACATTGCTACTGTTCAGCTCTACTTTACTTGATTGTGATGGAACAGCACAAACTTAACGGGACGAGAGAACAACACAAAACTCTTCCTACAGCCACCTATTTACCTCCGCGTGCTGCATATTTCGATATAAGATAGCGCATATTGTTCCTTGAAATATATTGTAGCAGCAGCTCCAGCAGCAACGCTGGATCGAGCGCCGCCCCTCGCGCGGCAGCCCGAGCTACATGGCGTGACAAGCTGCACGGCCACACGGGAGCCCAAGACACGGGGTATCTGTTTTATCACGCCGACACACGGTCGTCCTGTCCGAGGCTCCTTTCTTGCCCATTTGACATAGCGCATTACAATGTCTTCCTAGCAACGCACTCGTGTTTAGCAGTGAAGCCGACTTTACAAAAACCAGTGTCGGCTTGGTTATTGTTGGCTGGCTTTCCCGCATGGAATGTTACACAGTGAAGCCTAGTCATGAAGAGAAAATAGATGACAGTGGGCGTGGACGCGGCGGAAGGAGGGCACCGTCGGCGATCGAGCCGCGATCGCCCGATGCCCGTCGGGAGCCCGAATACAGCGAGATGGAAAATGCATGACGTCCGTCGGCCTGGCTACAGTCCCGCTGGGCGCTTCTTCGAAGCGACGGCATGGTTTCGAGCGGGAGTTTGTGGCCAACCAATAACTCGCAAACAGCTCCACTGGTCATGCACCGTCACGGAGTGGAGGATACTAAATTTTTAAGACGGAAGCCTTGTAAGTCTCGTCAGCGCAAAAAGTGGGCGTCGGCGTCAACACAAATGGTACAAAAACGGCTGTCGCTGCAAATAATACAACACATTTAAACCCGAGTCACCGGAACAGGAAGCCAGCCGTTTACCGCTGCGCTAACTCGGAACACTTTCGGAGAAGAACAAGATTTTTCCCGATTCATGTCAATTTATGAGTATTTTAAGATTTCAAAGATCATATTTTCTTCAGAAGTACGAGAGGGGAGGCTGGGAGTAAAGGCTACAAAAGCCTGACAGAGGTCCCAGCCTCTTTCGGTGCAGTTCTATGGCAGCGTGTGTACAATCATTAAGAAGCAAAAATTGCACTGCAAGCATTTTGTAGAGATTAAAAAAAAACATACGATGAAAACATCATGCAATATAAACAAGTGGCGATGATCTTACGCTTTCAGGTTAATTAAACAACAAAAAAACGAAGCATTACGCTAAGTACAAACACAACCACTCGTGTTTTGCGAGACATAAAATATATATGCAACAGCTGCAGCACTAGACAGTGAAGTACGCGCTATGGTTGAACAGTAAAACCTTAACTTGCATATCAAACAAAGGCACAACTTTAAAAGTAGCGCAGTGAACAACAAAACCTAAACGGCATGCACAGTGCTAGCCATTGAAGTATAAACAGACTCAAAAGGCCACGCGATGCTGGTAATTAAAATTTAATTATTGATAGATTAGTGATTTATAGTGATAATTGGTGAGCGTGTATTAATGCAGATAACGCTGAATTAAGGTGTATTAGGACGGATCAGTGACTTATTAGTGATCGACAGTAAGATAAGGTGGGGTAAAGGTGGATTAAGATGAGCTAAGATGTATTTAGGTGGATTAGGACAGATAAGGGTACACTATAATAAAATATCACTTTAATCCATCCTAATCCACCTTATTCATTTTAATCCACCGAAATCCTTCCTAATCCACCTTAATCCAACATTAATCTATATTTTATCATCATCATCATCCTATCTACGCCCACTGCCGGGCAAATGCCTCTCCCATAGATCTCCAATTATCCCGTCCTGTGCTAACTGCGATCAATTTATCCCCGCAAACTTCTTGATCTCATCTGCCCATCTAACCATCTGTCGCCCCTGCCACGCTTGCCTTCTCTAGGGATCCACTCTGTCACCCTTAATGACCAATGGTTATCTTGCCTTCGCATTACATGCCCTGCCCACACCCATTTCTTCTTCTTAATTACCACTAATATGTCCTTAACACGCGTTTGTTCTCTGACCCACTCTGCTCTCTTCTTGTCCCCTAATGTTACACCTATCATATTCCGTTCGATTGCTCTCTGAGTCGCTTCCAATTTAAGTTGAACCCTCTTGGTGAGCCTCCAAGTTTCTGCCCCGTAGGTGAGTACGGGTGATATGCAGCTGTCATACACTTTCTTCTTCAGGGTAAGAGTAGGCTGCCATTCATTATCTGAGAATGCCTACCGAATGCACTCCACCCCATTCTTATCCTTTGTTAATACGAAGACCTACATCAGGCTTCACCTGCGAAAGAGTACATTTGAGGCAGAGTACGCTTTACAGGGGGAAGTTGGCTTTCCCGCAGCGGGTTGTGAGGTGGATTACAGACGCTATCGACGAGACAAAGAAAGCTGCGCTTCAAGCTTCGACCGTGTCGGAATGGCGCATCGGATAAACGTCGGCTCCATAAAGCGAAGGACCCAGGATCTATTCCGACCACAGGAATCGTTTTTTTTTTTCTTTACTTCACCCACGACCACCGTCATAGTCCGGGAAAGTTGGCTTTCCTGCAGCGCGTTTTGAGGTGGGCTACAGATTTCATCTGTGAGACATAAAAAGGTACGCTTTAATATGCCAGTCTTGCACCTGCAAGGCATCTCAGGAGACTGCCCCGACCAATTTTGTTTCATGAATGCGTGCAGCTCAATGAAGCCGAAGCAGCAGCCTCGCTCAGTAATCCGCCAACGTACGGAGGGTTCGGCCACTGGGTGTGTTAATTGAAATAGCTGAATGTGCATACCATGTGCACTTCTTCTGCCTTTCGTTGCATTCATAATGACGCAAGCGGTAGTCAAGTATACCAAAGAGCGCCTTCAACTGAAAAGAAAAATAGGGAAGGCGAAACTTCCAATTCTGAATGCATGCTGAAATCATATTACGCACAGTTCTGCTCGTGCCTGATTTGATTGTGGCGTGACTATATGACGTGACTAGTCCCGTTGTCCCACATCCCACCTGTGGTGGGACGTGCTTTCGCATGCAATGTCAGAATTTTGCCAATGCATTAGGGGTTTCGCTTTACTTTTTTCTCGTATTTTGGCGACGGGAATCGATAGTTGTGCTTTCCAGTGTAAAGCTAACCGTAACTACAAAATAATGGACGTAGTTGAACACTTTGCTAATTCAGAAAACTTTTACTGATACTCTAAAGCCACGTCATTATGCTGGAAATTGTACATTAGTTTTAACTTCGGCGCTGTAAACGTTGGAAGGATTTTTTTTACTTTTAAAAAAAGTATAAACTACATCAGAGTTTTATGCGAGTGATCCACTAGCAGTAGGCACCCTCTGTTAAACCAGTCAACGCAACAGTTAGCGAACAAGGATATGTGTATACTTATATGTAGTTGTAAAATATATCCGCAGCACCCAGAGCCTTCTATTAAAACTGTGTTCTCAGTTTCTACCTAACACAGTTAGAACTTCAGTTATGTTTTATTGTTCAGAGGGCTGTCAGGGAGGCGGTGACCATTCCAAGGAATAACGGTGTCTATGTTCCTTAACAGAATACAAAACCGTATTTCTAAATTTGACACGAGCTAGCTTCCCCACCTAACACGCTTAAAATGTCGGCTAGGTTCCGCTGTTCAGAGCAATCATAGGGGCGAGGACCACTGTGAAGAATAGTGGGGACAAAGTTCCTTGACGCACTAAGCAAGTGTAGGTATTCACGCAAGCTAGCTTTACCACAGTAAGACTATTGCTGTGGAAAAGCCAGCTTGCCGTATTGCCACCCGATAAAATGCCGCATCTCAACCTGGCGCGTTTACGATCCAACGGGACTAGGCTACAAATTCCCACGCACACAACTTTGACCTATGACGCATGCGCGCTTGCTATGATTGGCCTGTAGAGATATGCAGAAGAGTGTTTAGGGGTCCATTTAGATCCTTAGCATGCGGCATTAGATCGAAGAACTGCTGGAGAGGCGAAAAGCTCGATTGCTGCATTTTTGCGACGTTCCTGCCACCAGCAAAATTCCTACACTAACTCTATACATTTACAAAAGTACTTCAGCATCATCGCAAATGCTGTTCCATTTTCTATTGTCACTGGGCGATGTACCTCGGAATCGACGGCGATGCATAATCCAAGACCTTGACTGTGGGTTACGATTAATCTTCCAAAATCGCAGTGATTAATACATAAATCGCTGAAAATCTTAAGTAATAATCGTATTCCCCCCCCCCCCAACCACTCAAACAAACTTCGACGCCACTCATTTTCTTAGAACACTCCCTCGATTTTTATTTAGAAAATGCGTCGCGTTGGCTACTTGATTTTGGAAGAACAGCCAAAACGATTTTTTCTGTGTTAATATAGCGAGATCATATGCTGATTTGAAGCAATTAATGTATGATATCAAGCTACGTCTAAAGCTAACAGGATATACATTGCACTATCTCTGTCGTGTTAGCTCGTGTTACTTTTTGCAACGTCTGACTACCTCCAGCGCAGTGGCTAATAGCGATGCTAGACCGACACTCAGGACGGAGGCCCCAAAAGAGGCAGATACGATGGTCTTGAGCGAATCGAATCTGTACGTTCAGCGAATGTTAGCTGAATGTTCCGGGTGATATATTTTTTGGTATCCCGAGATGTTTAGTCTCTCTGTGAATTTTTTACGGTACATTTCACACTCTATGTTACTCATAAAAAAAAATTCAGGGAAGCTTGCACTCACGCACAAGACTTGAATTGCGGATCCGTTGTAGGTGAGAATTGTCGGACACATAGTTAAGTTTCAGTATCGTTGTCTATTCGCATAGTTGTGGTGCTAGTAATCGTCGTCGTCATATGCATCGAACAGGTCGTCGTCTTCTTCGCGGCGAGTGGTGGATGCGAATTCATCCTCACTCAGCATTGTAGACTTCCACCAGCTCTTCATCCTCGACTCGAGGCAGCGGTGGTGGGATCTGCAAGTCGTATCTGGGAGGATTGGCACACTCGTAGCCATGTCTCCAATTATCCATGATGGTTTCTAGTGACTTCGGCGGCCGCGGTGACCTTTCCCAAGCCGGGTGTCTTTCATTTTTAGCATTAGCGCTGGAGGGTTTTTTTTTAGATAGCGCTTGACGACAGCGCTGGAGATTTTTTTTAAGGGGGGGGGCGGGGTAAAGCCGCTGTCTTAGCAGTCAGGCGCTCGCGAGCGTTCGGCATTTTCTTGGTATTTTTTTTCTTGCAACGGCGAACTTACGGCTTGTACAACAGCTCTGCTGTTAAAAGAGCCTGAAAATTGCTTTCAAGTTTTCCGATAAAGAAAAATGACCTCGCATTACATGGTTAGTGGGACAACACTTGTGGTAAGTGCTACTACGTAGTCACACCAATGAGAAATGACAGTCCGCAGTAACAGTTAGAAATGTCGACAAAATGTGCTCGCTACGCTACATCCCGTCCGCTCTGGTCTCTGCGTTAAACTCTCATGGCTCTCTCCCGCCTTCTCTCTCTCTCTCTCTCTCTCTCTCGATTCATCTCTCTCTCTCTCTCTCTCTACTCTCTCTCTCTCTCTCTCTCTCTCTCTCTCTCTCTCTCTCTCTCTTTCCCGGCTTCTTCGGCATTAGTTGGTTTTAGAAAGGTTAATGTAAGTCCCGCGCAGTGACTACGGATGCTTTCAGCCATACTTACTGTTAATACATTGCAGTGAACGCCGTTTCTGGGGCGCATTTGTGTCTCACCGGGGATGGAAAACAAGGCAGCGCATTGAATGAGCCAGTGAGGGCCTTCTTAACTCACACTCCTTTTCTAGAGCTGGAAAAAAGCCGTAAACCAAGACTCTTGGGCTAATCTAAGATGCTTGTACCTCTCCACACGGGCGCATTTAATCGCGTTTGAATCGATCCGGATCGAACTCAATCGGGATAGGGCGCTGCTACACGCAGTTTCAATCGCGATCGAGGTTTCCAAGCGCGATCGGACGAAACCGGTGGTGCTCTCGTCCCCACTGAATAATGGCCGAGAAGTTGACAACTTTAACTAACGCGAGAAATTGTATCAAATAACTTGAGCCAAATAAGCGTGCTGTAACATTTATAATAGTTACGTTTACCTACGATCGCGGAAAGTTACCAGACGCCGGCCGCGAGGTACATTTTTGGCGCCGTCTGTCGTACGTGAGTGCAACCGGTACAACTTCTCGATCGGGATTGAAACATGCCGTGTAGCAGCGGCAGTGCGTCGAGCGCGCTTGAAAAGTAAATCGCGCTTCTCTTCAATCCGGATTGAAGTGCCCGTGTTACAGGGGAATTAGTTAATCCCAAGCCCTATTTTTTGTGTCACTGCCAACATAGAAGACGTAGTTTAGTATTGGCATGGGAGACATAATTAGGGACACCTGCCCACGGTGGGCTGTACTCAGCTGTCATACTTCCTTGCAAAAGACGTGACAGCAGAGGCTCTGAAAACGGTTGTCTCCTGCAGCAGGGGGACAAGATCACTGGTGCGCGTTATCGCACCATGCAGTGCACACCAGCTGATGAAGACTTGCAGAGTAGGCCTAAATTGTACAAGTAGATATATATATATAGTGAATCAGAATAGGAAATGAGGGGCTCGTTGAATTAAGACACAAATAAGGGGGTTGGCAATCAAGGGTTGGCATTTTTTCTCCACTTTCTTTCTGTCTTTACAAATTCTTTATCTGTTTCAATGACCTACCACATCCTCCCCCTTTGTTTTCCGAGGTTTTCTTGACTGCCAACCCTCATTTGTGTCTTAATTCAACGAGCCCCCTCATTTCCTATTCTGATTCGCTACATGCATAGCGAGGGCCTCTGTTGTGGCAGTTTTGGTGCCATAGCCAACTTAAGAGGGTTCAACGCTGGTCGACCACTCTCGACATGTCGTAGACACTCGAGTCACGGCCCAGGGTTTAAAAAGAAGGTCCCCTTCGCCCGAGTAGTCCGAGTGGCGCTGGCTACCACCCCCAAGCGCAGGAAACAAAAATACCTGACCATAAATACCCCAGAAAGTGGAGGGGGAAATAGCGCCGCCGGTAACGTAGTGGTCATCGCAACAGACGCGTATTGTGGAGGTCGTGGTTCGGATCCCACCCGGCGGGCATTTTTTCTCCACTTTCTTTCTGTCTTTACAAATTCTTTATCTGTTTCAATGACCTACCACATACTCCCCTTTGCTTTCCGAGGTTTTCTTGACTGCCAACCCTTATTTTTATATATATATATATATAGTCAGCAGACGCTAGAGCGTGGCCTTGCCCGTGATAGCAGCAATACACGTGCATTTACAAATGTCTCAATTCGGCAGTTGTTAATTTACTTTTTTATGTTTGTTCGCATTCTCATCTCAGCAAAATTGGATACGGGCGAGGAGGCCAAGCTTTAGCAACGCCTCACTGCGTCCGAATCTTTTTACGCGAAAGTTTGGGAATCATTCTTGAAGGTACGGTCCTGGCCCCTCCTTCTGGTTCACCTGAAAAGCTTCATAACTCATCGACAGAAAGCAGCAGTGACCCTGTGGCAAAAATTCCTTTGGAAAACTTTCCTCCCCCAAGTAACCGCGGGCACACATCCAAGCCGTGTAAAATTATGGTACTATAAAACCGTGAATGACATCTGAGGTGTATATACGCCTGTTAGGTAGAAGATGCGCCTGTACCGCATTTCGCATGAGAGGAAACGGGGCAAAGTATTGCTGTACCTTTTCTTCACCACACTGGCCATCAGCGCACGAACTTGGCCAAGACTCGAAGAAAACCCTGGAGAGTCGATGGAAGATGGAAGTCGATGGAAGATGGAAGTCGATGGAAAAACCCTTCGAATCGATGGAAGAACATGTTACCCATTCGGCTATCTAATGCGATGGCCATTTCTACGTTGGTCAAACTTGGAGACAATGTTGGAAGAGGGTCTCGCATAGCATCGTCACCAAATTGGCGTCGTGCTATTTTTTGTCTCGCTTCTAGTGCTATAACAGCCTTCCATGTCCCCGAGAGGGATTGCACAGAAAATGAAGTAAAGTAAGCGGTGTGCACGCCATCAATAATATCTTAGGCGGAGTACTTCAGTGCAGGTGGCTAGACGTGTTTTGGAAGACCATACGCTTTCAGACACCTCCCTCTTTCTCTCTCTCTCTCATCCGTGGTGTTTCCACTGTCTCGTCCGCTGATACTGGGAACGTTTTTGGGTACGTGCCCTGCTATTGGTGCATATATATTTTGTTTTTGTTTACCTTTGCCATTACTTCTTTGCAGCGAACGCCTAAATACGAGTTCTCTCATTGAACTCGTATTTAGGCGTTGACTCGCTAGCGTGCAAATTAGTAACGCGTCTTACAAGAATGTCCTGATCTTGTGCTCTTTCATCCTGACCTGATGAAACAGCCTCGCTGAGTGCTCCTGCCCCTCTCTCTCTCTCTCTCTCCTCCTTCCGCAGAAGAAGATCATGATCCTGATCTGCGTGGTTATCCTGGTGATCATCCTGGTGTCCACGCTGGGCAGCTGGCTGGGCATGTCCTAAGGGGACAGGGCCCTTCCCAGCAGCATCCAGCCGGCAACCACGAGGCAGCTGCCCGCTCTTCCCTTCTTCTCTCCAGTGTGCTCTGCATCCTCCGCCATCAGTGGAGGAGGAGCATGAGCCTGCGCAGGCACCCACCGCCCACCACCACCGCGACGACAACAACGCCCTGGCGGCGAGGTGCCAGGAGGGCAGCAGCGACCGTGACCACGGCGCCGCATAGTTTGTTCCCCCCGCCGATCCTCCATTTTCCCGGTTCGCCACGGCGCTGACGCTGGCTGCCCAGCCCGGTAGCTACTGTACACTTCTCTGCATCTGCTGTATGCGCCGCTCTCTCCCTTTGAACCGTTGCGTCAACCCGGTGTGGTTTGCTGAGCCGCGAGCTTCTAGGGGCCTGTGTGCTCCAGGCGAGGTGGCGGCGGCGATATACCATGCGCGGGTTAGTTTTGGTCGGGCTCGCGCCGACTGTGGTTGTTGTTTACTACGTGCGTGGAGGACAGTGTCGTCCCAGCTATCATCGGGGTAGCTGCGAAGGGGAAGCTTCGTGGGAGAGAGATTCGTAGCCCCTGCGCGAAGTGGAACGTTCGTCTGTGCTTTCGTGTGACGGGCATGCGCTGTGGCGCGCGCGTCTTACAGAAGCGCTGTCGGTTTAGGTGGGGGGAAAAGGCGCGCTTCTTTGAATTTGACCACTGTCTCCGGAAAGAGAAACCTCTAGGGCTGGTGGGAGGACAGCGGTGCTGCTCATCCGAAAATGAATCCTCCCCGTTTGAAACGGCTTATAAGGGGTCGGGTACTCACTTTGCTTGCGGCATGAGACACTCCTTCGTTATCCTCTTTTAGCCTTTTCTTATGAATATGTGCGCAAGTGCGTGTGTGTGAAGCGTTATTCCGCTTTTAAGTGGCCCCTCTACGGCGAAGAGGTGTCGTCGTTTCCCGGTAGATGGCGCTGGTGGCGCTGTCTGCCGGACATTGTAATTAACGTGGAAGATATAGAGAGAGATAACGCAGAGCTACCTGCTCTTATAGCGTATATACTCAGAAATGTGTACTATTAAATCAATTCGGAGCATTTGTATAGTTCTCTTCGCTATTCCGAAGCTGTTGTGTGAATCCTTCTTTTCGTTCGGTGAAGCCGTTAGGAAAGGCGGTTAAAATATACATACATGTATACATGCCTAGGCTCGAACGAGGTGTCTTCGGCTTCTCTTCTCAGCGGATATACGCAAGGAACGTTCCTTATCATTCTGTGCAACTGGCACGCTATCAAGCCAGTTGTGTTTCGTCGGTGTCGCTCTCTTCCGTCTCCGTCGCACAGTATCGCAAGAAAAAAGCGCAGAGGACGTGTAATAAAAATTTTCCGGGGGAAAAAAACTGTATAGTTTTGTAGAGCTTGGCTTGCGCCTTTCATTCGGGTTCTTCAGCGCAGTGAAATACGTGTATACAGCCAATAAAACCCACAGCCCACCACCTCGTCTCTATTATGAGGGAACAAAAAAAAAACCTCTCACGCGCCTCCTCCCCCCGCCACCGTTTCGTTTTTTGTTTTTTGTTTTTTTCTTTTTCGGTTTACACCTGCCCGAATAGCAGTCGCTGTGATTTTTCTCACTGAAGTGCTGGCAATAAACGTCGTGTCGCTTTCTCCGCGCACGAGCGAGGAACGAAAAGCGTGTGTGTGATCGGGTTAACGGGTCTTCTCCTGTGTGGCTCCTCGTAGGCGAGCTTTCCTGGCGCGCGGGGCTCTCCGCTGGCGCGGGTAAGGCACGGCGCTGTACTGCCGTCACACCGTTAGGAAGCATCTCTCCGCGGCATTCCGTTGCCCGTTTTATATTAATCTCTGCCCCGAAGCAACTAAAAACAAGCCTTTCGCTCCGGCGCTCCAGCTGTGGAGCGTAAATTCGTAGCCCCGTCTTAAAGCGAATTATGGTGTAGTAACCTGCCAGAAGTAAAGAAGCGTTCTAGTTTGTCTTCTTAGGTTGAGGGAGGCGCCAGCCGCTCCATAAGAAATATTTTCTAGGCTTTATCACACAGGAATCCAGCTAGATGACGAGGATGTTTATGTATCACAGGTAGCTGGTGTTAGCGTAAAATTGTCCATCGTTACCAGTGCAATGCATGAAGCCGTTTTTATTTCGAGGACAACAACGGTAGCTGTATGAACACAGCGCGTACCTCCGTCGGAGGATTCCGTCAGCGTTGGCACATGCTGTGTTGTGTGTCCCCAAGGGACGAGTGCTTTGCGGGGCATAATTCGGAACGAAGCGGGGGAAAACAATGAATTTAGGGAAGCA
Organism: Haemaphysalis longicornis; assembly: GCA_013339765.2. Lineage (NCBI taxonomy): Eukaryota > Metazoa > Arthropoda > Arachnida > Ixodida > Ixodidae > Haemaphysalis > Haemaphysalis longicornis. The sequence continues at coordinate 65,780,614 of CM023453.1, forward strand.
CACCCTCCTTCCCTGTTCTACTGCGAGTGGTCCGACGTCTTGCGTGAAAAACAAAAACAAGCGTTGCTGTGTTAAGCGAGCCATGACGACAAAATGCAAGTGTCGTTCGTTGAAAAGACTTTGTCCCGATAACAATTATACGAATTTTCTCGCAAACTTCAAAGAAATAATCGAGCCACTTTCTGGCACTTTGAGATAACGTCACCGAATTTCGTTTGTGCGATTGGCGGCTGCCAATCTAAGCCAGCGTCAATAAGCATGACTGGGCGATTGTAGTGTGGCCTGTAGTTCCATTTGATCGTATCAATTTAATGTTAACGTGCAGTAAACACGCTGATAAAAATACTTCTAGTGATGCAGCACAAAATTTGAAAGTTCTTTAATATTTTCGTTTTGCTTACAACAGCATCTGTCCTGGCTGGAATGGTTTCCATGGGCTAGTTATTTCAAATTGAACAAGTTGTATCTTGTCTTCATGGCACCTCTAACTCTTGCCGAGGACCCCGCGGGAAACTCGTCGGAATGTTTTTCCCGGAGGGAGCGTTCGAAAGGCGGGTGTTTTGTGTCCGAGCTCGGCAGACGATCACAGCTTCCTCTAGTTGTTTCGTTAATGCGGGATGAAATTAGGACACGCAGTGTTTCCATATTTTAAGCGTAGAGAAGATAAGGTAATAACGAAAAAGAATGTCCAACGACACTTCACTCCGCGGGTGTATTTTTTCCTCTAGTGTGATCCTAAACTATGAGGCAACTTCGTAACCATCCAACAATACTTAACACCACAGGCGTATGTTTTCCTAATCTGCCAATCCTAAACTATGAGGCAATTTCATAATCATGCATGACACTTGACCCCACAGGAGTATCTTTTCCTAAAATGCGAATCCTAAACTATGAAGCCATCAACCATCCAACAACACTTGACCCCACAGGTGTATTTTTTTGTAAAATCGAATCCTAAACTATGGAGCAATTGTATAACCATGCAACGACACTTGACCCCATAGGAGTATCTTTTCCTAAAATGCGAATCCTAAACTATGAAGCAATTTCGTAACCATCCGAACGACACTTGACCCCGCAGGTGTATTCTTTCCTAAAATGCGAAGCCCTAAACTATGCGGCAACTCCAGTAACCTACGCAGGGGCCGATAGAAGCTGGGGACAAACGTAAGCAAAGGCTCGTGCAGCGTGAGTAGCGCTTCCTCCTCCACATCACTGCCACACGAAGGGTGGGGCGGCAGCACAGCGCCGGGCGGCCCCCTGTATTAGCGACCCTAGGAAACTCTATGCCTTCCGCTGTAGTGGTCGTCGACGTCGTCTCTGTGTACTCTGTAGCCGCAGTGGTCTTTGACACTGCTCGCCGCTCGAGACTGCAACGATCTGGGTGCGCGGAGGGGGACCTGTACATAGATGTATACACACAGGGGCTGAGGACGGAACGGCGAGTATACGCACCAGAGGAGGGAGAGTAACACGTTACACGGGAGATAGAGAGATAGAGAGAGCGAGGTCTAAACGACGAGACCGTTCTTCTTCTTACCGCAACAATCACGTGGCGCTCGCGCGAAGTTCAGCGTTATGCGTGTGTCTCCGGTGTGTGAACGTTCAGTGATCGTGACTTTTACCCCGGTCCCCGGTGTTTTCTTATCTCTTATTCCTTGGGAGTAGTTGTGAAGAGCGTGGTTGTTACCGGGTGTTATTGAAGGGGAGGAATTCCAGGTAGCACGTGTTCCACTTGGGCAGACACAGGTCGTGTTCGCCGACGGATGTATAAATTTATCAGTCCCCGCTACGCGTACTGCCGGAGGGGTTAAATAATTTTGTTATTATTCGAATTTTATTGTTATTCGTTGCTCTTTATGATCACTGAAACAAACCAGCCAACAACAAAGAGTGAGACGCCGAGTTCTTCATGTTGGCCAGCGAGATAAGGTGGGGGGGGCGGGGGTCGTAGACTAGATATGCATTTTTTTTTTCAGCGAATGTAGGAACAATGAGAAAAAAAGAAAGGCGCATGAAAGGCGTTACGTCCGCAACGCCCTTTTTAAAGCCTCAACCGAGTCTATTTCCACCCCTTGCTGACCCGTAAACGCCCGCGGCCATTCACGGTTTTTGTTCACTCGTCTGACGTAACGCCGAACGCGCTGCCGCATTGGAGATCTCACGCTACGCGGCTGTTCCTGTCGCAGTTCGCTTCCCGTATTTCAGGCGGGATCGTAAACCGATCCTCAAGGTCTATTCGATCGTAAACCGGCGACCCTCTGGTTCTCCGCGCGGAAAGGCGAGACCGCCTGCCGACCGTTAAGGCTCACCGCCGCCGCGGCTTCGATCTTGCCCGTGATCCTCGCACTGTCGCTTGTAATTCAGGCCGCGATGCGTCAGCGCGTGCTGCCTGGAATTCCCTTTCGGATCGAACTCCGTTGTTTACCTTTATTTTCATTCCCTTTTTAACGCGAGTTGTTCCTCTCCGTCACGGTCGTCGCTTCTCGGGCCTGCATGGCCGAACGGACTCGGAGGTGCCGGATGCCGAAGTGGTAGGGGGAAAAAAAAGCAAGCTGAAACTGCCAGCGGTGTCAACACTGCTCTGACGTCGCAGTAACAAAGAAATAGTTACCACGCCACCGTTCAATTTACGCTCTCTGTTAGCGCAGCCCCTTTCGTTCCTTACCTCAACTTCTTTTCTGCCTTGTTTTCCGCCTTTGGAGATCACGTGGTTCCGAGTCCTTCGATTCCTTGCAAGGTGTACACACCTGCTAGGAATACCTTGTCGATGCGTACGGTAAATGAGGAGGGCAGTTCGCAGAGAATAAAGCCCATGCTAGCGTTATGATATATATAAAAAGAATTTGTGCATTGCATTGCAATGCTACGCCATATAACTGCAAAATTTCGGAAAATGCGACATTTATTGTACGCGTAATCGTTGTGCTTGTGATATCCCGCAAGATCTAATGTCCACGTCAGAACCAGTCGAGTGCAGTAAGTGCGTGCTCTGGCCCTGTCACGACAAGCTGCATCTTATAACCGTTTAGTGCTTCTAACATGGTATTGGGGGTGCGTGGCGCTCTCGAAAGCCTTCAGAATGGGTTGACTCCTTCTCAAACGCACGAACTTAATGTGGTTTGGCAGTTTATTGACAAATAGAGTACCGAGTTCACTGCGAAGAGGCACAAAGGAATCTTATGCACCTTATACACCTGAAAGAAAAAATGTGCTTTTGAAGGCTCGTACCTTTAACTGCATACGAACATCTTTGTTCGATACGAAGTCGGTGCGCTCCTCTCAATTCGTGGACATCGGAATACAAACATATTAGGAGACGAGTTAAAATTGTTCGCGCTACGCATGCTTCAGGAAAAGGAGTAAAAAGTGTGTATATTACCTGGTGTCATACGCCAAGCACGGAATCGAAGGAGTTGAGGAGGATTAAGGCGGTCTTTTAATTACGACCCTTTCCCGCCTCTTTTATTTATTTATTTTTTGTCGCCTAAAGTGGTTCAGAACAGTTGCATTCCTCTTCGCAATGAGGTTTTTCCTTCGCGTGTGTCAATTGTAAAACTCCCGAGAAGCGCGCTGCCTGTGTCCTATAGGGTTCGGAGTGTTGGACCTTCTACAAACGCTCCCGTTGATCGCCGAGACCTCCACTGCTTTGCGTCGTTGTTGCCTTCCCCCCTACCGCGCTTCTCGTTTCATTTCGCGACATGGTGCTATGAGTGATAAGTTAAAGGAGTGTCCCCGGAGCGCGTGCAGTGTTGTCTAATATTATCTTCACCATCATCTCTCCACCGCGGGTGCCCGAGTGTTTTTGGCGTGCGGTGGTAGCGGCGCCTGGTTGTTTCCGTTGTCGTTCTCGTACTCTATACCAAGTATGTTATTATACATAGAGGATATACACGTATATACTCTCTCCTTATACATAATGTATAATGAAAGAAACGAGTTCCGGTCACGTGACTACTGGAAGCGCAAGAAAGAATGCTCTGCACTTAATGACGTAGGCGCGTCACAAGCAATATAGCTTCCCTTTCTCCTGCAGTTTTTTTCTTTCATATCCCGTCCCATCCTCGGCCGCCCTGCCTTCCAACCACTGACTCACAGAGAAGCGCATCGTTAGCTGTCACAAAGGCTGGTCTTTTGGGGGCTTACAAAAGGGAATAGCGGGAGGATCGAGACGTGGCCGCAATCCGTTGTCATCGCGTAGTTCGTTTCGCTCGTTGGCGATACGACCCACTCTCATTACGCCATCTGAGCCTCCCCAATACGCTGGATATCAGAAGTTAAGATGCCTAGATTGCCATTCCGAAAGACAGCTCTTCGTGCTTTCTCGTTCAAATCCGACTCGAAAAAATACGAAGAAAAGATTCACGCGCGCAACACGCGGTCTGTAGAGGTCCTTCAAACTGACTGGAGCCGTCGGCATTGCGAGCAACTTCATTATCTTGGTCAGACGAGAATGATCCGTCGGCACGAACGTTGTCGGCTGCTTAGGGCCTGAAGGGTCGGGTTCGGCTTTTGCAAGAATGCGAGGTGGGTGAGGCATTCCCAGTGGCGTGTTCAGGCACCATTGCGAGGCGTGCGAGCACGGTCTCCGTGATCGGTAGCGTTGCCTTGGCAGCCGAGCGTTCCAAACAGGCGGGAGAGCATTTCAAAGCATAAAGACTTACACTTCTGTTACTGCCGCCAAAACTGCGCCGTGAAGTGGAACGGCCGGGCTACAGAAGCATTCCTATTACAGTTGGTCGCACTCTCTATGCAAGCGTAATTCTCATAAATTTGAAAACATTGTCGGATGGGCAGGAACATTTGAAAACTGATCCGCTGTCGGCTTCATGTCGATAAATTATAATATTTTCTAGAAAAAAGTTGTATTTTAATGCCTGTACCGATATTGGTTGAAAACAATGTTAGTGAATAAGGTTCAGGCACAAGGTTTAGCGGTTGTGTAGTTCGATGTACTGGTACGTTATCGTTAACTCGATCGCGGGGGAGCCAGGAGGCGGTCATTGTACGGTGTAGGCTTCACGCACTAGCCGCACCAGTTCGGCATTTCGTGCGTTGAATATTGGCAGAAATGGCCTCTCGCGAGCCGTTGGCAGTGGACTGGGCAAAGGCTTTGAATGCCGAGCACGACTCCTAACACGGCCCCCGTGGCATTCGCATGCAAGCACCGGCCCTGACGGCGCATGTTGCATTCTACTGGGTGAAATCTCCAAGTGAAAAAAATTTTTTCTTCGGCCTTCCGTTTCTCCACTCGGTCTATCCCCAGCCAAAATCTGAGGAGGATTAGCAACAAACTATGCGGTAAAGAATTAGTCCCTTGTGGCTACAGTAATACACGCCGGCGGCCGCGTGTTTTCACCTGTGTGCGTCTTCTCTTCCCCTGCGTACTCCCGTTGTTCCCCAGGGTGCCACTCTTTCCCCGCTTCTCTTCCCAGCCCGATCTTCTTTTTCCGTATTCACTGGCGCGGGTCATTACAAGCAGTGCTTGCTTCGGAGGCTGTGTCCGATGACGTCAGCACCGTTCGCAGCAGCATCCTCCAGCAGTTGGTAGCAATCTTTAGCGCGCCCCTTCCTCTCTTGCGGAGAGGAGAGAAGGACGCGACTGTGCGTACGACGACGTGCGACTGTTCTTCGTCTTTTCTGCAGAGCCCGTGTCTTGTACTACGTTGGTACATATACTATATACATATGTATACAATAGCGCAGTTGTCGGCATCACGGCGATTCTGTAAATGTTTCTCCTTTGCTCTCCGTAACTCTGCCGCTCACGACAGAGATAGCCGTTCTTTTTTCTTTTGTTTTTTTTTGTACATAGCGCATACGGTCCTGTAAATATATCAATAATATATCTGTCTCCACGCGAATCTATAAATATATACAATATGAATTACAACGGTACTCGTCATGCGTACCGCGCGTACTTCTACACCGGCTTGAGCTCTTTCTGTGCCTCTTCCTTGACACACATGTCTAAAAGCGAGTGAGACAGAGGGAAAGCGAGAAAATGGTTGCCCGACGGTGGTGTTCTGCGTGACTTGGGAGAGCTACAAAAGACGAAACAGTTACTCTTTTGCAACAACCGTACCTCAAATACTGACGTTGGCCAAATCGTAGCGTCCGCAACATAACAGGACGGTGCAAATACGAATTGCGCCCTAAAAGCAGGCCCGTTATTACGGGTCACAAATTTGCGCCACTGAAGGCAGTTCACGTATACGTCGGATTGAAAATGTTTATTTTTTTTATAGGCAAGCTAAAACTAAGGAACCTTGCCGAGAGCATTCACTACCACAGCTCATACGCAAGGAGGGTACCAATAATCCGACCCAGTAAACAAATATTTGTTGGCGCAGTAAAAAAAGCCGGTCCCGGAAAAAAAAGCTGCCCGGGAAGAAAGCTGGCGTACCACAAAAAGTCTCCAGAAGAAATGGTCCCGAAAAGAATGGCCTCATCATAAGAACGGTAGAAATACTAGCATAATTACCCCTAAGAAGGGCTGCAACACTCACTGGTTCGGAAGGTTTTGCTCTGTTACGGCTGTTTAATGCGGCAGTACCCTACATAGTTATTTCGCGTCATTTATTATTTTTTTCCCTCCAAGCAGCTCTTCAAGAGCACGAGCAACATCCTCGGGCACGACGTTTTCGCACTCTCCCTTTTGATGCTCACTGGCCTGTTCCTGATAGCCTTGAGGAAGCGGATTTGAATCAATCAAACGATGTCGCCGCCTTCGTTGTTACTTGGGCAATCTTGCGACCGACTCCAGTACCGCGACGCTCGCCTCGTGGAGTTACTCGCCCTGCGGCGACCAGTACGTTCGCTGCGGAGGATTTCCGTCTCGACCATATGGCCAGAGATCACCTGATTAGGAATTGTAAGGCCAACTGACCTGCAATTCCTGGCCAGTTTATCAATCAAGTAGGGCCCAAACGCTTCGGTACCTCAAGACCCTGTGACCCAATCGGTATAAGGCGTTTCGGGTCTCGACTGACGACATTTTTCTCTCGCCGCCTACTCCGCATTGCAAAAGCGGGAAAATAAAACTCGCGGTGGCAGAAAATCGTCTAATTTTTTTTTTTTTTATCGTTCGCTTCTCTAAGCACTGCAAAAATTTATATCGGAGAAGCTTTTTGGTTCCCGCTCGTTTCTGGTTAGCGGTATGAGAATATAGTGGCGCCAGATTCAAGAAGCCAGCTTTTTCGCCGGATTCAAGAAGCCAGCCTTTTATCTCCTTATGGAATGGAAACCCCAACAGGTGATATTCAGCAAGATTGGCTTGCGAGGCCAAAATCCTGCACGGGGCCGGAAAACTTCCGGAGGGGTTTATTTCTGACGTGATGTCCCGTGATTGGCTGCGTGCGCAGAAACGTCACTGATAATGACGCGCAGAGCCAATCACGTGAGACCGCTGGTGAAATCAACTCCGCCGGAAGTTTTCCTTCTCCGCAAGCCTCAGCTTATACATACCGCATCGCTAAGCGGCAGCTTTCAGAAAATCAATCGAAATTTAAAAAAAAAAAAACGCGGTGAAAAAAACGCGCGAAGTTTTGTCGCTCCAGCAGCCGTGAGAGGGGCAGGGAATCGTCTGTTGTCACGTCGCTCCACGAAACGAGTCCACGTCGGCACTGGAAGTCGTTCGGTCATACCCGTAAAGGGATAGCTGGCTGCGGAGGAGAGTAAGAGAGAAAAAAATACGAAAGTGCAATTGACTGTGTCGTTTTACTCTCGTTACAATATGCTTGTTAACATTAGTCGGGGATACAAGTACACACGGCACACAAACACACACATTAATGCCTGTGGCAAGCATAAGATCGACGGGGAAGAAATAAGTGGTAGCGCCCATTCTTGGGTCGGAAGTGTTGTGAAGACCACCAGTACGCATGCGCTGCAAAAAAGAAATAATAATAATCCTCGTTACCAAACAGTTTTTTTTTTTTTCATTCCCTTATCTTTCTTCTAGCATCTTAGCGTTGTCATCAAAAAATGGCCTCACTCGACTGTTTTTTTTTTTTTTTTTTTACGAGGCCTACAACGGTAAAGGCACGTCAGTCGACTTATTTCGTCGCCTGGCATCAGGTCACATTATACAATCTCATAGCCTTAATCTTTCGGTGGTATATATTGGGTTTTTTTTTTTCAGTCGTCTTCATGTTAACGAGCTCCCAAACGCTTGCCTTTGCTAAAAGGACTTCGTAGTTCTTCGCACATTTCTTAAGAAAGGGACCGCTACGTAGTCGAGAACTGTCAGATACATCTAGGAACTGTCAGAACGCCCGAGAACTAGGCGTGAAAAGTCAACGACTATACGACGCGCTTACAAATGTCTACGCACCCACACTGTTAGCTTGACCTCCGGCTTGTTTTAAAACGAAAGGAAAAGAGAATGAATGCTCCCCCGCATCGCCCATTCCTTCCTCGAGCGCACTCGTCAAACAAATCGATGCGACTTCAAACCGGTAGACCGCGCATGCGCGAAAGAAAGAAATAAAGAAAGAAAAATCATCTCAGAGCCTGCTTGTGCCGCACTCCAACTTCACTTGGGCGCGGCGACGGTTCCCAGCGAACCGTGCATAGAGCAACGAATCCCATTTTTACACCGCTTTCCACCAACTCAATTGTGTAACGTGTATACGTCAGCGAGATATCGAGAGGGAAGAAGCGCCCGCTAACCAAACGTTTTCCCCTTTGGGGAAAGGAAATCCCCATTGTTAGGGAAGGCCTTCCTCTCGGCGTACGTCTTCTACCGCGCTATCGTTTAGAGTCGTCACACGCTGGAGCTTTCAAGGAGGCTTTCGCGTGGGCCCGTGTCCCTTTAAAGGGTTGAACACACATGCGGAGAGCGACGCGTTTCCGCACACGTTTTTTTTCTTCTCCGGTCCCGTGGCGTTCGTGCGTCTTCCTGACCACTGCCGGACCGGTTTCCGGAGAGGGAGAACGCGTGCGAAAACGCGTCGCTTTCCGCACATGTGTTTGGCCCTTAATCCCTTCTCGCTGTTGTCCTCATCACGCTGTGGGCGACGGGTACACAAATCAGAGCGAAAACGTAACGAGGGGCAATATTTTCTCACGAGGCATTCTGCGCTGGGCGCTCGTGGATGGTCGTGTTGGTGCCAGAAGTCTCACGCTTGCGTCTCACGCTTTTCGTTTTAGTTGGCGCGGAACGTGTTTTTGAAGGGCGGCCTGTTTCAGCCCGGGTCACTCTTACGTGATATTTGCGATGAAAGAAAAACAGATACAAGGCGTTAAAAAGCGTGTGCCTACATCGGGTCATCATTACACTGCAGTGGGCCCAAGATACTCCGGGACTCCAGTGTGCTGAACTATACCGCAGGTACGGCGTCGCCTGCGATTGGCGGGTGCCTCCGCATCGGAGCGTGGCGCGGAATTCGTTTTGTCGTATAGACAACTTTCGGGCTATGGAGGAGACTTGACACAGTAATAACACAGCTGGGGTATATAGATAGGTGACCCTAACAATAACTGCGTGTGCATGTCGAAATAAGTAAACGAGTTGTAAAGAAACAAATACCAGACCGCCTTTTTCGGAGCTCAGTCGATAAACTAGTCACGAGACGCGTGTCATGATAACCACTCAGACGTTCTCCACGAGTCAAGCTTTCCACGTTGTTTAGAGTACGTAAGCGACACGACAGTCTGTAACGCATTCCTTCTAGGCGTGAGGACCTGTGTGTGTGTGTGTCTGTACCAGGGGTGAGGAGGAGGTTCTCTAGTGATACATCTGTGCAGCCGTACTGAGCCGTGGGCTACTCTGCTATACTGACTGTGATTTCGTTCGCTTTGCATCCCCCGTCTTTCTCTCGGAGTGGTGGTGGTGTGACGACGGTGGTAGCTATAATGTGTAGTTGACGCGTAAGCGTAGTCTCTCAGCCTTTCTATATTAAACTCCTCGTTACCCATCGGCAATATCTCTCGCCTCAGTTACTTGGCTTTTGACAAGCGCACCGTTTCGAGTTCGGTTCCTCCTCTTTTAAACTGGGTGCTTGTCTAGCTCCCTGCACTTCTTTTTTCTTTTTGTAATAATTTGCTGACTCATGGTGCCAGCATTCAGAGCCGCATTGCAAGAAAAAAACGCAGCGAGTTTGTTGTTCAAAACAGCGCGCCAAAAACACAGGCCGACGGGGAATCGCCCACGCCCGCAGTTTGTCTTGCGGATATACCTTCTGCGCTACTCGAACGATGAATCCAAAGCCACAAAGGATCCTAAGTCAGAAGGTGTGGATCACTTGAGGGTCGCTTTGTCTGGGGGTTCGCCGTTCCAACGATTACGTCTTCCGGGGCAACACACGCTGAAAATATCTTTCGTACTAATGCCTGTCTGCCCTATGAGTATGCACCACGTCGAAAAGCGCCGTGTGCATGCGGATGGTATTGTCGCCGCGTGGGATCGGTGCGCACGGTAAACTATCGTGCTAACTTGATCCTCTCCGCACATTTATGTTTCGAAATGGTTTTGAAGGAAAACGATGTACTTCTTCTTTTTTTATTCGTTTCGAAAGAAAAGAGAATCCAATCTGGGAGGTGGAAGCAGAAACAATCAAATCGTGCCGTCGACATCTGTCACGGTGCGGCGAGTTAGTGCTTGTACTTTCTTTGACCTTTAAGGTATGAAGGGGATGTGAAACAGCGAACTGTGGTAAATGACATTAAACTTGTGTCTGTGTTGTAACTGCGTTCACCTTTCAACACTGGGTCATCCGTGATGGAAACGGCAAAGAAAAAACAAATGGCAATCTCGTACACCTTCTCATGAGCATCTTGCTTGTCACCCACAAAAAACCGCGTTTGACGTATGGTGTAGCGCTCCTCGGAACGGCGAAACGCGCTGGTTCTCCGCTTTTCACAAGTTTTTTCCTGTTTCCTCGAAATTCAATCCCCGTATTCGTGCGTAGCCTCGTTATACAAGCCGGTTAGCCAAAGAAGCCTCACAGAAATACCAGTTTGGGCGGCGAACCTACTCAGTTCTGTCGACCAGAAAAGGAAAGGAAAAAAAGTGTGTTGCTGTCTCTCCGACGAGCACGGAGAAGTCGACGAACAATCACCCCCGCGAGCACGTATAGCCACAAACTACGCGGAAGCCACATTTATATATAGTTTCAGTTTCTCTTGAATTTGTTCAAAGGGCTTTCGGGAAACTGCAAAGGTAAGCCTAGTGGAACTGATTGTCGATTCTGTAAAGGCAGCTGGCACTTACCATTGCGTGAACTATATTCCGGCTTTTTTCTGACGGTGTGAAACAAAAGTGACTCATCGGCAGCGTCCATTAAAACTTCCGGCAACCTTGCCGTTTCTAACCAAGCAGTGTATTTCTGCAGATTGAATGCGAAGGAAGGGCTGGGATCGATGAAGAACTGTCGGGCTTGTCATGCACCACTTCTAGTTTCAAACTTCATTCCGTAAGTCTGTAGTTACGCGAAATGTACACGTGCGGCCACGTCTAACGATAAGCAGACGTGAGTGTGTTGGAAATTTTCGGAGATCTGGTGAAGAAATATTGCTATTTGTAAATTAACAAAATAAACTATGCGAGTGATTTGCATCGTGACCGTTAGCGTAAACCGGCGACACAGTGTCGAACCAAAATCCCTGGGCAATGATTCTTCAGTGTGCGTACACTCGGCAAGCGTAACGAACATGTCGCCTGGTAGTATCGTCTGCTAGCTCAGAGCGCTAGTGCTCAGTTCCACGCACGCAGGCTGCGTCGTCTGCTCTAGACTGCTGCCTGGCCCTCGCGTGGGATATTTAGTGTTGCCACATAGTTGCCAGCTGCCTGCCAATCGAAGCTAAAAAGTTAGGGGCTCACATTTTGCTCTGGTATCCGTGCCTAGGGGCAGAAAAGCGTATACAACAGACTGCTGTGTGGAAGAGCTGCGTGTTCGCTCGCAAAGCTGTGTGCTATGTCCTGGCCGAGGAGAGAAACTCTAACCTCGTTACGAATTACAGTGTGTATTTTACTGACCGAGCACGGCTTGTGTTGTGTCGGGAAATGTGGTTAGGAAACAAAACAAACAATACAAGGCTTGGCACTTCTATGCACTTTGTTTTCTTGCCTGTTCTGTTCTTTCGTCGCCTTTGTGTACATAAGATGCGATATGAAATAAACGACCGTTCTGCCCTCTTCTCTTGAACATGCTCTGGCCTCTGTGTCTGACTTCACTCGATCGTCATAGCTGCTGGATCAACTCTGGCTCGCTTAGAGAAAAGCCCATGCGCAGCCTCTTGGCCCAACACGCCAACGTATTGAGGATGGAAAGAGGGTGGACAGGGTTGTCACTTTTAGGCAGGTTTAAGCCGGTTAACGAGCAGACGCAATTAGGCGACCGGTATTAAGAAAACCCAGGATAAACAACAATTCCAAAAACTAACTTTCCAGGCTTCTTTTTTTCTCTCCCTCTCTCCTCCTCTCTCCGAAATGCAGTTTGTTCAGCGTTGATTCCCCAAAATTTGTCTTCGCAGAGTAAGAGAAATAGTAAGAGGGAGGAAAAAATAAACGTTTATTTCAGCAGAAAAGTTAAGGGTATGGAGTGTGGTTAGCATCTTGAGCTGTAGAACTTAGCTGTTTCTGCTCCACAAGGCGGCAACATCAGGAAATGCTCTCATTATTAACCAAAAGTCTCTAGTTATATTTTAACACTGGGGAAAACTGTCTTTCTGTCACCGGGGAGTTGTAAATTGAGCGCCCGGACTGTACGTAACAGACGATGCCGCAGAGCCTACGTGTCCATAAGCGTTTTTGCATGTGCACAGTTGCGAGGAAACGAATATTGCAAATGCGCTCATCTAAATCGCCCTAAATTACTGCCACGGGATGCAGCAACGCGATATTCAGCTCCCGGCTGCGAACTGGGAAACGCTGGAACGCCAAATTGCCTGGCATATTACAAGAAGTTAAGGACGGAAAGTTGGTCTAGTTGGTAACTTGATACTGAAGACAATTTTTAGCGTTAAAAAGCGGCACAAAAGATAGAAATACACGGTTTCGTCACGTGTATATTTCTGTTCTGTGTCCAGTCTTCTTGAACGTTGACAATGTCTTCAGTACGGGAAGTTAGTCGTGTTTACGCGTGTTGGAGGGGGGGGGGGGGGGGAGGAGGAGAGGGGGGGGGGAATAAGGGGAGCGGAACTATTGCTTTTCAAAACAGGCAATAAAGTAAGAAAATTTTCGGTTAACTTTAGGAAAATTTTGAGAAACACTATAGCCTCTACGCCAATATTAAGAGTAAAAGAAGGTACCGCCTTGAGTCCACATTTAAGGAAAGAGAAATTTTCCCCACTTGACCTCGTCCATCATTACTGCGAACCCCCTTATGGCTGCGCCCAAAATCATTAGAGGGAAGGTGCAGTGAACGTCCTTTCGTAGAGCCAGAAACGCGGTAGCCGCGGGGCGTGTTCGGTAGTCGTGTATTACCTCACCAGCTAGGCAGGCTTCCCGAGCACTTACGTTTTCCCCAGGGTCACATTCGCTGCTTTTAACGGCTGGTGGTCGCCTCTAGTCCAACGTGGGGCGAGGCACATTCGCAGGAACATTGAGCATAATCCCCCAAACTTCGCAAATATCTATCTGTCTAATATGTCCACATTTACCGAATTGCTTGTTCTAAACCAACTTGGTTTATAAAAATTCGGATCCCCCTTTTAAAGAAAGATGTTTAAAACGTGAAGTTTTCTGTCATGCAACCTGAGTCAATGTCAAAGTACAAAATTCAAACTGCTTCGACCGTGTCGGAATGATACCTCTCTACTGGCTGACGAAATTTTTTTGCAAAAGGGTATCTGATTGCTTGCACCTTATTCTAGCAACTCCCGAACTATCTCTGTATCAGAAATGGGATCTCTTTAAACAGGAAATTAGCTCGGCTTTCGTTTTTAAAACGCTTTCATGTACGGGAACTTTCCCGTACATTGGTAGCACTTCACGAACTGGAAGCAGTCAATGCGGGATCAACTTTGGAAGAAATTGGAATTGTTAAAGGACAATTGCAAAAATATGTAACTGAAAAGTATCACGGTGCCTTAATTCGGTCCAGAACTGAAAGGTTCTTTGATAGTTATCCTTCTCGCCGGTGTCTTAGTGATGAGCCCCAATCCGCACTTGCAAAGGCGATAATTGAATTTTATTAGATGCAGAGCATCTCATTCACTCGCCTTGTCCCTCCGGCGTCGTCGTCGTCGTCGTCGGCGTTGTCCGCCCCTCCCCCATTCTCCTCGCCGCGCCAGCTGCGCTCTCCGCCGCTCACCCCCTCTCCTCTCCGATAGCGAACACTCTCTCGCGAGGGGCATTGGATTGGATTCGATTGGATTGGATTGGTTTGGCTTGGATTGGATTAAAGTGGATTGTGTTGGATTGTGTTGCGTCATAGCCGCGGCACGTTGCGTCATAGCCGCGGCAGACGCGCTGGGGCCGGCGCATGTGCAGTACTCTCTCTTCCGCGGTTTCCTCTCCTTCGGGCGCGCTGCGCATATAACCGGTGTGCCGTTCTCCGGCGAAGCAACATCCACGCTTGGCTCAAACACCTAGAGTCCACGCCGCTTTACAAGTACGCCAACGTCGTCATCGACTTGGACCGGCTTACGCAGTCCCCTCAACGTTATGCGCTGTTGCGACCGAGCGGGGGCACCCGATCCGAGCTCCGTGGCCTCCGACATACGAGTGGTAGCGTGTATGATGCGAGCGGCCAGCCGCTGTTGCAGCCGTGAAGAAGTCCAGAAGCCGTAGGCTAACGTAACTGTTTACTTCATAGCGAGAGGTGAGCCGAAGCCAAAGAACAATGCCCCGACGGGCGAGGTTACAATACATACAGGACTCGAGCAGAGCGACAACATCGATTCGCTGCTCTAACAGGAAGGGTTTACAACGCTTGGTCAGCTCTATTTACACCCAAAAGTGATAACGGTCAAACGCAACAAGCGGGAACACGCCCAACACTCTTTCCAGAGTTCGTAAGCCGTTCAAAGCCTCGGGCGCGTTGAGTCCGAGAGAGGGGAGAGAGGACTCCGTTGCGATCGACGGGGCCTCTGTGTCCTTGAAGAGCGTGGAGACGAGCCTCGCGGGCAGCCGCCGAAGTTTTGAAATGCGCCGAGAGCGAAGCGTCTGACGCGGCTTGTCGCAACTTGCCACCGACATGGTTGCGCCTGTTTTCGAAGGAGCACGCAGGGGCTTCGCCGCACAGCCGAGGAGTGATGCGGGACAGTACGGCGGCGCTGGCCGATTCGTAACAGCTTCTCCGCCGGGGGTCCGAGATCCCGATGGATAAGAATCTTCAACCGTTGTCCGGAGGGATGCTATCGAAGTGAAGTGCTCGGCAGACGCTCGACTCCAGGCCTGGGCTGTACGACACTGTGCTGGAGCTTCACCGGGCCGGTCACGGGACGAGTAGTGGCTCCCCAAGAACATCTATGGCTTGGTCAGGCAAGCAACAGAACACAGGAAGACACAACCGCATCACCGGCAAGTGCGAAGACAAATCCACACTGAAGCCCTACCAGGCTTTTAGTTGCGATAAAAATTTCGCGAATAACTAACTACTCTAGTTATATTTTTGCCCAGCAGTACTTTAGACAAGTGAACAAACCTGAAAGGTGACATTTCGCGTGATTGGAAATGTCCCACACACAAAAAAAATGTAATCGTGAAGGGCGAAACCTGCGTCAGGAAAAACAATGAACTTGAGAAAGTCAGGCGTCTACAAGCCACTTCTCGCGTTGAGAGCTGCGATTCGAGCTCTCATCATTGCTCCGAGTTTTCCCCTTCTTGTATCGCACTTTAGGTGCGCCCGTTCTCTGAAAGAGACTGCTGCGACCGCGTGAAAAGACACCGGTCGTCTTGTTCGACAAAGGTCGAGCGCGCGGAGGAGCGAGCGAGATTTTCCAGCGTTCGAACGTAAGGCGCGCACTCCTTTTTAGAGGCGGCGTTCCCCTGGCGCGATGCGAGCTACGGCTTTGCCCGCACTGAAACACGCGCCACAATTACGCGCGGAAGTTTTTTCTCTCTCCTCGTTGCTCGTCTTTTCGCGAACGCGGTCGGCAAGCAAACGCCGGAACGCGTTTACGTTCTCTGCTCTAGGCTGGTCGGTTCCCGACTTCGGCTCAGCCGCAGTCGACACCGCAACCTCAACTAGCTCCGCCGATGTTGGCCTATCATCGGGAGCATCAGCTGGGAGTGACAAGGCCACGACGTGCTCATTAGACACCTTGTAGTTCCCAACAGTCACTACCTCGTCGTCCCTCGCGCCTTCAGCGACAGCCTCGGCACGCGAAGACCGAAGCGTGTTCCCGTTCTCCTTCCTCACTGCCAGAACTACACTACAACCTGGCTGCCCTGTCTCGAAAGACGGCTCAGCCGCCCCAGACACCTGAATCTCTACGAGCTCGGCTGGCCGTTGCTCGAGGTCAGCTACCTGAGCTGGTGGCAGGACGGAATCGGCTTGCTCAGTGGCGAGATCGTCATAACTCCCAACTGAACCGTGCAAACCGTTCGCTGCCTCGGCTGCAGGCTTTCCCACCACGTCGCTCGTTTCCGCACTACCGTCCGAAGAAACAACTTCCGTTTCAGCGCACTCGTGCGGCCTCTCGGTAACCTCATCGGTTACGCATTCCTGCGAAACGTCGCTATCTCGCGAAATGCTCACGTTCAAGCCGGTAGCCGTTCCCAAGGCCTCCCGCGAATTTGAACCATTTGAACACTCCGCTGAGATCTCCAAAACAAACGCCTACACATTATCAACATTATCGCACTCAGTGGACACGCACTGCCCTCTGCCGCCTCTGCCGACAGTCTGAGCTAAAGCGCCGTCGTTATCTCTCTCAGCAACCTTGACGCGCTGCGGGGCAGCAACGGTCGCTTCCGACTCGCGCTCCCGAGCGTCTGCTACTGGCAGCGCTGGCACGGTGCTTTCCTCGACAACGAGGTCTTTCTCGAGCAACAATTCTAACTGAGGCTTCACTTCTTCCTGATCGAGTTGAATTTTGTGCTCTAGGTTCTTGTTCTCCCGTTGGAGTCTCTCTCTTTCGAGCTTCTTTCTTTCTTGTTCAAGGCGCTCGAGCTCGAGGTCGTACCATCGCATCTTTTCCTCGTGCTTGAGCTTGCGTTCCTGCTCTTGTTTCTGCCACTCGAGCTCCTTACGCTGGCGCTCAGCCTCTGCCTCTGCCTCGGCGGCCTGACGTTTCGCGGTCTCCCTGCCATTGATCAGCTCAATGCATTCCGACAGCTCCTCATCGTCAGCCCCGACAGCGAGTATAGCCTGTATCAGCTCTGGCTTTCTTAGCGCGTCCGTAACATCCAAGCGCAACTCTTTTGCAAGCTCCAACAACTGCGGTTTTTTCAACGCCTTCAAATTCATGGCCGGTCTAGAGTACTGCTTTCCCACTTCTCCAAAAATGTTTTGCGCGAATAATCCACGCGACAAAAACACACGCCCTACCAGCTATCCTCAGAAGCCTGGTAAAACTCAGTGAAGAAAAGTCTCGCACTCACCCTTGACCGCCGTGAATTCTGCGAAGTCCGAAGCCGCCTTGACGTCCGTGGTGTTGGGTCTCGCACCGCTGGCTCCAGGTGTTACGAAGTTGCCATCCGACCGCTGCCAACCAGTTGTTGCGACCGAGCGGGGGCACCCCGATCCGAGCTCCGTGGCCTCCGACATACGAGTGGTAGCGTGTATGATGCGAGCGGCCAGCCGCTGTTGCAGCCGTGAAGAAGTCCAGAAGCCGTAGGCTAACGTAACTGTTTACTTCATAGCGAGAGGTGAGCCGAAGCCAAAGAACAATGCCCCGACGGGCGAGGTTACAATACATACAGGACTCGAGCAGAGCGACAACATCGATTCGCTGCTCTAACAGGAAGGATTTACAACGCTTGGGCAGCTCTATTTACACCCAAAAGCGATAACGGTCAAACGCAACAAGCGGGAACACGCCCAACACTCTTTCCAGAGTTCGTAAGCCGTTCAAAGCCTCGGGCGCGTTGAGTCCGAGAGAGGGGAGAGAGGACTCCGTTGCGATCGACGGGGCCTCTGTGTCCTTGAAGAGCGTGGAGACGAGCCTCGCGGGCAGCCGCCGAAGTTTTGAAATGCGCCGAGAGCGAAGCGTCTGACGCGGCTTGTCGCAACTTGCCACCGACATGGTTGCGCCTGTTTTCGAAGAAGCACGCAGGGGCTTCGCCGCACAGCCGAGGAGTGATGCGGGACAGTACGGCGGCGCTGGCCGATTCGTAACAGCGCGCTATAAAACGCGGTCCCATCGCCGCTCCGCCTATGCGTCGTATCTACACAGGGGTTCCCGCGAGGGGAGGTGGGAGTTTTTATTACAAAGGGGTTAGGTATACTGAAGCAAATGAAATTGTCAGTGCTTTCCACACACATTACAGCACGTTATTTGGGGGGTCCAGTATGAATACTCGGCATTTAAAGTTCCATTCTCTCATTGGCTTACTTCGCAAGCTTACAGATGACAAGTGCATGATGGTGAATAACAAGACCCCGGGGCCAGATGGCCTTGGTGGGGAGTTCTATCAGAAGTTTTCTGGTATCCTTGCTCCAGTTCTCTTGGACGTATTTACGGCTGCCTATGATCATAACATCTTGCCGCCAACCTTTCATTCAGGACACACGGTGCTAATCCCCAAAACTGCGGATGCAGAGAAACTAAGGTATGTAGAGGGTTACCGACCAATCTCCCTCTGCAACGTTGACTACAAAATATTCGCAAAAATTTTATCTAGGCGCCTTCAATTTGTAATCACTAGTTTAGTTGGGTCCCACCAAACTTGCGGTATTCGGGGCAGGAGTATTCACACAAATATTCATATTGCTCGTTCTGTCTTGGAGTGCGTGTCCGATTCGGTAGATCAGGTGGCCCTAATACAAATTGACTTTGCAAAAGCGTTTGATCGTGTTTCTCACGATTTCAATTTCGCACTTCTGGCAGCAGCCAACTTAGGTGATGTGTTATATAAGGGCATCAAACTGTGCTATAATCGGTGCCCTACACAGCTTATCGTCAATCGTATTCTGTCTAAGCCGATTGCGATCAAGTCGTCTGGCAGACAAGGCTGCCCCCTGTCGCCGTTGCTGTTCGCATAGTATCTCCAGCCTCTTTGTCTCAGCATTCAGCAGAGTCAAGGAGTGAAAGGTTTTTGCTTCCAATCGTGCGAAGTTAAGGTGCTTGCTTATGCAGATGATATAGCGTATTTTTGCGCTGACAAAAGGAGTGTCCAGGAAGCCCGTAACGTGACTAAGCAGTTCTGCGATGTGTCTGGAGCGGATGTTAATATCGATTTTTGGAACGGACAATGGGGAACGAAACCATCCAGATTCGCCGGTATTATTTGGGATAGCGCCCCACTTCAGTACCTCGGCGTGCCGTTACATCAAATACGGAACACAGGGCCTCATTGGTCATCAGCGCTCACGCAAGTTAAGCGCGCATCGCAGGCATGGAATGGGCGAGACCTCTCTGTGTTTGCACGTGCAAGAGTGTGTAATGTCTTCCTTGCCACAAAGCTCATTTTTATGTTCTTCAAGTGCTGCACTGTGCGCGAGCAGAAGTTCAGGCCCTACGAGTTTTTGCAACATTTGTGTGGGGTTCTCAATGGGAACCTATGCGCAGGGACAACTTGTTTCTTCCTTTAAGGCAGGGGGTGTTGGGCTCATGCATTTGTTTGTACAGCAAGTTGCGTCTCGTTTTTTCTTCTTCAAATTTCTTGATCACCCACTTTTACTAACTATACTTCAGCAGCGCATAAGTTTCCATTGGCCTTTTTGGCTTATGTGTACGGGCGAAGTTAATACGAAGCCTCCATGGGGATTTCTCAAGGAGGTCGTGGAGTCTTTTAACTTTCTTTCCGCACGGTTTTCCTTGAATATCTGTTCAGCATGTCAAGGAAAACTGTGACGAGCACTCTTATTGAAAGTCTATTCCCGGTGCCTATTTTTCGCCAGCCTTACTTATGCCAGGAGAAAAGCAATGTTTTAAAACGCGTAATGAGTATGTGTATTCCGCCAAATGCAAAAACGTTTTTCTTCAACTTGCATTCTTCCACACTCCCAGTTAAGACATGGCTGCGCGTAAAAGGAATGTCTATTCCTTGGTCGGACAATTGTCGCCTCTGTAATCAACCAGAGACAACTGATCATTGTTTTGTGTTGTGCCGGGACGCTATGTTGTTCTGGGACGTTTTGCAGCGGACACTAAAAAAAGGACATTGACATCACCGCGTACACCATTCGATTCCTGCCATTTGAAGACACTGCCATATGACGTTTTTGTTGTCCTAGGATTGTTTAGCTTGTGCAAAGTGCCGCATGACTGATCGGCATGCGGAACCCCCTAGGCCGACCAAGTGCATTTTTCGGGAACAGGCGGCGTTGGTGCGGACCGTTTATGCTGCGGCGAGTGATCCCCCGGAGTGGCTGTCTCTTTTGGATGCGTGCGTTTGCTTGCCTGAGTTTTGATCTTTGTTCGACTGATGCCCTTGCCCTTTGCTATCTGTTAGTGTTTCTATTGCGTGTTAAGTGTCTTGTCTTTTGAAGTTTTATAAAATTTCCATGCATTAAAAAAAAAAGGAATAGCGCAGTTAGATAGACGTCGGTTTCGTAATGAGAGGGACACCACGGGTTCGATTCCGACAATGGGGGGCGTTTTTTTTTTTTTTCTTAAGACGCTTTATGTGCCTTCGCTTATCATGATAATAGTTTTGTGAGGCCCGTTGGGTAACGTTCGCGCTTCTGCAGTGCGTTTTGGCGCGAAATTTAACGCCATCAATTAGGCATAGAAAGCTCCGCTTTAAAAAGAGGAGTTTCTCGAAGCTACTCTTTTTCTCTGCAACTCTTCCCTGTCCCTGTAAAGATGGCATTTATTATTGCTGCGCGGCGTTATGTAAGGCCCTCTTACAGGCAACAAAATGCCCCTGAATTAAAATGTATTTTGGCATATACACGTTGCCTAATAGAGAAGAAAAAAGAGGGAGAGAGAAATTTTAATAGAGTATCCGAAAATTCAAACCCTGCCCATCTACATGACTCGACAGTGCACGCGAAGAGAAAGAAATCCGATTGTGTAAAAAAATTGCGAGAAAAGGTCAATGTGCGGTTAACTCGCCCTGCCCGAAAATGTGCACTTGTGCAGCCGGGCGTACTTACACACGTATACGGGCGGGCGTGCGAGTTGATGTGGGTACATTAATGCGGGTGCATGAGTGTGGTCGTGTTCGTACTCGAGGAAACACGCGTCGCACTACACCCCTATCCTAAACACCACAGGATCCTTCCATACTTGTGAATCGCCTGCCTATCTCTTTAACTTCCGCGTTATGTGAACTCATTAGCGCCTTATTACAGTAGTCGGCGTTTGAAAACATAAATGGCCCATCGGGCGAAAAGGACGGTATTGGCGTCGGCGGCGTCTGTGGCAGCGAAACAGCTCCTAAACCCCCGCGACTGCGGAACATTTCATGGCGCGCGCTTCGCAATAAGCACAAGGAAAGGATTGCGCTACTAGGCAACGCTTGCGCATGCGCAGCGCCACGTGGAAACAGGGCAGTGCCGCCGTGGTTGCGAACGCTGTTTGGCATCCGGCGATAGCGGCACGTCACCAAACTCCGTCCTCCTGTCCTAACCCAGCGGCGCAGCACTCACCATCCAACCAAACCGCTCTGTGTGGCGGTAGATTTCCGAACAATATCATTCAAGTAATTCCGCTCTACAAGCAACAGGTTAACATTGAAATCCCAAGAAATAACCCGCACCAGTCCAATCGCAAAACTCGAAAACGTAACCCGCTTAAAAACTTGAAAACATTAGTCACAGCGCAAGACTCCAAGAGCACCCAACGGTGTTCTATTGGACAATAATGAGTTCCCATTCACGACTCATCACGAAGGCTTAGGCGTCCCGCGATTTTTTTTTATTAGAATATGTTGCAACTGGCTCCGGGATCTTTATTCGAAATTCAAGATTCTTAGGTTGTTGTTTATTTTTTTTTTTTTCACTTTTTAGTAGCTTGTCCTGAGTGAGTCCGAAACGAACGCAGGTGGTGAAAATACATTTTCAGTATTTATTTTATTTTATCACGTGCCACGAACGCCTGTAGTTCAATCTAGGGTCAAATCTGTCCGCGGAAACTTCCCGAGAGTGCAGTAGCCATTGTCGCACACGCCGGTCTTGTACGTCTTTAGCACAAAATTGATTTTCTCCGAGACCCTCCGTTCGGTGAACTCGAGCTGCAAAAACGAAGGTAAGACGCATCGTTTCACAAAGCTTCATACTACGTTTAAAGCACGGGTTTTTTCGTCGAAATGCACACTGCCATGAGCCATATATACATATAGATATGAGTGAAGCTGTTATGACGCCGCTTTTATGCATATTTTTGTAACATTTCTTATTTCGGTTATAATGATCTGCTGGCTTCCGGCCTCTTGTGATAAGTATTAGGGGCAAGCAGCTTTCCTAGCTACGAGAGCTGGTGGCGCGGTTGGTACACGTCAAAAATACTTGGCGCAAAGGAAACCTTGAGCAACGCTTAAACAAAACTGGCTTACATAACCGAAGCTAACACTGATTTTAATTAAAAAGCGACTTTATAGTGGCTTAAAAAAATAAAAATTATCTCTTCCAACGTAAAAAAAAAAAATAGCGCCATGCAGAAAGGCGAGATAATCGCACAAAATCAATCGAAAACTTCTCTCGTATACGCTCGTTTCGCCGCAAATAACTTTGTAACTCTATAGCCATTAGGCCATCCCTGGTGAATACTTCCCCTACTAGTCCTATCGAGCTATCGTATTCCGCAAACTACCGCATTTTTTGTGATTCTAAGCACCCTCCCCTACATTCGGAAAAAAAAATTGGGAGAAAAGTTTGCATGCGAATCTAAGCACCCTCTTTTCTAAGCAAACATCGCAAGGTGGAATTCAGGCGCGTGGGAATAGATACGAGTTGACGTTGTGGCCAAATAATTTATGATATTTTAAATTAAAAACCACTTAACGGAACAGAAGGCGACCTGCTGGGGGATACTGAAAGCGGTGGCCCAAGCGGCACAATGGAAACGAATGGTAGTGAGGGTTACTGAGTATATCATACGTACGTGGTGGGCTCACTGCCTGTACCTTTTTTTTTTTTTTAACGCTCGATAAGTAAAAAATTATTCTTTGAACCCGGTGTCGCCGAGATACGGCGGCGAAAAAAGTGGCGAGGGCGGGGTAATTTAGGGTTTTCGAATCTACAGGGTGTCCCAGCTATCATGCACCAAGTTTAAAAAAAAGAGTAATGGCGTAACTCGAAGAAAACCTAGTGGATAATGTTCGCAGTACTGTAAAGAAGCGGTGACTAATTTTTTCGTTAATGAACCTTAACTAATTAATTGTAATTAATTATCTAACTCGATAATTACTGTTCTAATCACTGAAGTGTCAATGAGGCACTTGTAGGTACCCACGAGGGGCATCTAACTGCGGTATTTTCAGCGACGAAATAATTGCGCACTCATTTATTCTGACTGATAAAGAAAACCCGCGAAATATGAAAAATACCACGTGACGGCGCATCCGCGCGCATTGTAAAGCAGCGTCCCCAAATAAGCTGATTGAAAGCAACTGCTTCCGGTGTTACCCACCCGAAGAGACAGCGCATCACCTTGATAAGGCGCGTGTGCAGATAAGGGACACACTCGGTGGCGATTTCTTTTTTCTTTCTTTTGTTTATTTCATTCTGGCTAACTCAGAGGCAGCCTGTTTGAGGGCGTTGCTTCACGATGCGCGCGGACGCGCCGTCACGTGGTATTTTTCATATTTCGCGGGTTTTCTTTATCAGTCAGAATAAATGAGTACGCAATTAGTTCGTCGCTGAAAATACCGCAGTTAGATTCCCCTCGTGGGTACCTACAAGTGCCTCATTGACACTTTAGTGATTAGGACAGTACTTCGCGAGTTAGATAATTAATTACAATTAATTAGTTAAGTCTCATTAATGAAAAAATGCTGTTCGCTTCTCCACAGTAGTGCAAACATTATCCACTAGGTTTTCTTCGAGTTACGGCATTACTTTTTTTTTAAATCTTGGTGCATGATAGCTGGGACACCCTGTATAAGCACCCCCTCACTTTGGGCATCGCGGTCGTGGAAAAAAGGAGGTGCTTAAAATCTAGGAAATACGGCATATAAGAATTCAAGTTTAGTTCCAGCTTGTTGGCCCAGTGGGCAACAGCGCCACAGCACTGCAAAAAAAAAAAATTGAAATCCCAGGCCTCATCGGTTGTACGTTATTACAGAACAAGAACGCACGTGTGTTTCAGCTGAAGACGAGTGTCAAGACATAAACGCTATTTTGCCTCCCCCAAGAGATTATGGAGTCGCAAAACCAGGGGCGGTATTCTCGAGTTTTGTCCCTTTTGTGTCCCTTTCAAAAGTGTCCCTTTTGGCAAGCCCTGATTGGCTAAAAGCAAACAGCGTAACGCAAGCGCGGCAAACATACTGCCAACGCCCAATGCTTAACCGGAAGTACGTCACGATGAAAGGGACGCAAAAGGGACGTTTTCAAAAGGGACAGTTACGAGAATACCGCCCCAGGGCAGAAACACACGGTTAATGTCCCCACGAATGCTGCCGGTCTAACAAAAGCGCTCTTGTGTAGGTTTGGGCGTTTATGATGTGTTATCGCGCTAAAGTTGGCCACACGTACGGCACCCGGTAGTTTAAGTAATGGTCAGTTGTAAACAGAGTTCTGTATACTTTCGTTGTGCCAACTCACGTAGGCTCTTGCTGAAGCACACCAATACGTTATTTCGGACTGATATACACCAGCTGAGGTGGGCTCACAAAGTGAGAAAAATGCGGTAAAATACGGTTGCAAAAAATTTCAGGAAAATTGTAATAGCGGGTTGTAAAGTAGAGTTCGCAACGTGTATGTGTGTGCACGTGTATACGTTAAATGCGTATGCGTTGTGTTTAATTTTATTATTCGCCTGTATTCATCTTTATCCCCCATAATGAATTTAAGTTCCCAAAATGCTATATTATATCACCTTGAACATCGCTATCATTGTTTTATGCTTTAGTTTCGCTGGTTGTTGTTGCTTTTCTCCACTAAGGTAACCAGCGAAAGGCAGAAGCCTGCATAGAGGCAGGTCATTTTTTAAGCCATTGCGACATCCTTGAAGTTCTTCTGCAAATTCCAAACCCGTGAATAGTGTTGAGGCACAAGTACGTGGCTCTCATTCCATGATTGAACTCATCCGCTGAAACCGATTATTATTGAGCCATTAATTGAAACACGTATAATTATCGATTATCACAGTTAATTCCCGGCATCTGTTGCCTTGCATGCGTAACTATCAACAAAAACATTGGGTTTGCTGTACTGCGCATTCCAGCCCTTTTACCTTTCGCTGCGACCTTCGGCTTCTATATATATGCAGCTATATCTATAGCGATTGTATTATCCTGCTTTCCCCTTTTCTACTAAGGGTGACAGACGCGCGCTGCTTACCAGACACCGAACTCCATCCTGGCGTTTCTCGAACACACCGGAATTGCATTCAACTTGGCAGGATTGCACGACTGAAAACTGCAAAATTTAGCGAGGACGCATCGTAAGAAGCACCGCCAAACTTGAAAATCATGAAGAGAAATGCTGGTCCAAAACGCTGTAGCTCTTCGACGGACCATTTTATAGTAAACCAGTCGGGATCAGGCAGCAGTTTTACAATTTTCTGAGTTTTTCGTAGCCATTAGATGTTTTAGCGTCCTTTGAAAACTACGACCATGATGTAAAGTTCAAAGCGTGCGGTCGTGCAAATTCCTTTATTAAAATAATGGCACGATAATAGCGCATGGAGTAACTTGGATGTGAAGTCAAAGTTCTATATTGTTTTCAGCCCAGAAAGTGGGGTAAAATGGTCAGGCTTAGCTGGGCAGAAATTTTATTTACATCATTGACAAAATTACACCATATGAGCAGTGTAGCTATATCAAAGCGACCGTTTCTTAAACGTTTTAAAATCCCCCTGCGAAAAGGCGCGAACAGCAAAGTGGTTCGCAACTACATGGCGTGGCAAGTCAACATCCGATTCGAGGGATTTAGGTGGCCGTGTGATATTGCTACGGGGCGGCAGAACAAACGAGGTGAATCATGCGAACGATCTATATTTGCAGTATGTAGAAGGCAACAAGAGAGCTCGCGCCAGCCGCTCCCTCGTCGGCGTCGGTGGTGGGTCATGGCCCTCACCACCTGTGGGTTAATTAAGGAAAGTGTAAAGTTGGGCTTGTTGGTGATGCATTCTTGTAGGCTAAGCGCGAGGCAGAAACAGGACGAGACAAGAGATGGGACGAGGACGAGCTCTCTTGAGTGAAAGCCAACTTTAATAAGGCCTCTCCCGTCTGCGAATAAAGTTTTTCACGTCAAGAAGAGCTCGCGCCAGCCGCTCCCTCGTCGTCGTCCGTGTGCAAGCTGGCTGTCATAGTCCCCTGTGAGGGCCAAGCCCATGACTGTGGGTTAGCGCATTTCAAAGGGCTGAAACAACAAGTTGGGTTTCTTTTAGAAAGACTGCTTAGTTCGTCAGTATAACGGAATGATACTTCAATATTGGCATCGCAATCTTCGAACAAATGAAAGGGCATCACTTAAAGAAAACGTGTGTAAGCAGTCGCGGGACCCCCTAGCCAATTAGTCCCGCAACATTTTCTACTGAGCGTCACGCGAACCTTGTTTGTGCGATTGAAAATGCGGCCGCCTAACTCACCTGTCGTGTGACGACGAGGAGAACAATGACTGGACGTCTGCGCTAACTGGGGCCTCCTAGTTCCATTTGACCGCATCACTTCGCAATGCTAGCGTGCAATTGAAACGCACTGAAAATTATGCCTTTCTTTATTGTTGGCCCGTATGACTATCTAGCTCCAAGTCGAGTCAAGGTCGCCTCACACAAGCTCACATGCTTCGCTGCGCTAGTTCTAAACTTTGAAAGTTTTTAAATACTTCTTGCTTTTCTTTTCGTTAACTAATCAAAGCATCTGGGTGAACAAGCACAGTGGTGTGGCTCTAATGGAGCTGAGTGAGATACTGAATCCTAGTTCTTACTGCAAATTAAACGAAGTTGTATTTTCTCTTCATGGCTCCTAAGGAGAGTGTAAAGTTGGGCTGGTTGGTGATGCATTCTTGTAGGCTATAGCGCGAGGCAGACACAGGACGGCAGAGATGGACTGAGGCGAGCGCCCATCTCTTGGTCTAAGGCGCTATAGGTGTATGCCGTTGCGCTTAGCCAACAAGTTAAGCAAGGAGAGCCTATGTGTGTGACAATTGTTTTACGAGACATTTCTTTTAATTGACTAGGTGACTGCAGCGCAGCTTGCACACGGACAGAAGGGAGGAGAACTAGACACACACGCGCGGGGTGTCACCACCAGCGCTGCGTGTCGTGTGTAGTTCTCTTCCCTTCTGTCCGTGTGCAAGCTGCGCTGCACAGTCCCGTAATAATCATGTTCAACCACCAAGTCCAAATAGCCACTTTAGCGCATTCCATTTTTAATCGGCTGTTTTTAAACAAGGTGGGTTTCTTTTGGGAAGGTTTGCCAAAATGTTCCGTCAGTATGCGGAATGGGAAGTAACTTGAGACCCAGTTTTAAGGGTTTCATTGGCATAAAGGGACGGACAACCCATTTTTGAACAAATTTTCTCTATCCCAGATGAAAGGGCATCGCTTAAAACACCTTAACCCGAAATGGTTTTGCTGATAGCGCTCTAGAATTTTTGAAATCGGAAATTTAGATCTACCTGCCATACGTGGTCGGCCAAAAGGAAGGCTGGCCACCATGACAGTCAGCCGTACGGCAACACACTTTTAGCTGCACGTGAGATTAAAAGTGGCGTATAAAAACTTGTCCCCGGCTAAAACAACAATATTATGCAACTTTTTCTATTCCTTCATGCGGCTTTTAGATCAGGAGTTGAAGTCTCAGTAAATATTGGAACACGTAAGATAGTGTCACGTTTAGACACCGCGTGTCGCCACCTTTAAGACTTCAAAAATTTTAGTGCAAAATTAAAATTATTTCCGCCTGTTTTTCTTTTGAAATTCCTTGCGGTACCCCAGTATACAAAAATGAAGAAAGCTCACACTAATGCGTAAGACTTGAAAGTAGGGAAGCTGTACGCAACAAGCGTTTTTTTCTCTTTTTCGCCTCAGGGCGTTTTTTAAGCCTCGCCGCTGTACAGCTTGATGTTCGTCTTCCTCTATCGCTCCCCGTTCTGCGCCGCACGTGGCCTCGTGGCCTTCCTTCGTAACGTGCGCTTATCGCTGCGGCGGCAGCCTCCTCGCCCTCCTCTGCCACGTCCCGCCCATGGGTACTACGCGGGTCTCCTTTTCCTCTTTGCCTATCTCTCCCCTGCCGCCTATCTCTCCCCGTTATCGAGCCGCTGCTACGTGCCGGACGCTTGCGGAAGGGGGTCTGGTTTGACCTCTAGCGCTCAAGGGCAAAACTGGTCACCCCGCGAAGACTGCCCGAGGTAGTTTAGTGTAGCTTGCGCTACAAAACGCTGGCTTTCATATAAGCTAGAGCGCATGCACTCCCCCAAAACCGGTTGTCTGTCCCATTAAACTGCAGTTTACCTTGCGAGTGGTCGTATGGGGGGGGGGGGGGCAGGTTTTACCAACCAAGTTACTTAAATGATGTTGAACACCTGTGATCAAACTACAGAGACTGCGAAAATGACCGTTAACAGTTGGTGTCAAAGGGCCATGAAGAAAAGCCAAATTTTGTTGCCGCGTTCAGTACCAGTGGTTTTAACAACCCTTAACTCTCATTAATTTGAGCGTATGGTTTGAGATACCTGCACCACAAACTCGTCAATAACACCTCAGCGCACACTGTGGGATCACTGGCTTATATACCACGTACCTTGCCCCCTACGATGGTCAAGTAATCCTTGTTTCGGCAGTTGGTTGACCACTCATTCGTCTGATGGATCGGCGGGGTGTCCGGGCCTGCATAGAAGACCTCGAGAGAGTCTAGAAATGCTGTACCCAAGGAAACTTGCATCTGCTGCGCAGAAGAAAAGAATACCTCATGTTTTTGCGAGGATTAGTATTTGTATTCATACCGTACGTACATCAGAAAATCTGCACCGCCTAGCCCTGTTGTGCTTGAGTTTGGCACCAGCATCAGCTGTCAGCCAGGTAATTGATTGATTGATTGATTGATTGATTTATTGATTGATTGATTGTACCTATTCGTGGCAGTGTAATCGCCGTGAAAGCGATTACACTGCCACGCGCAAATCGCTGTGAAAGACGCGGAAAAACCGACCGCACTCTCTTCAATTGTCCTCATTATGCACCCCTGGCATGGCCTAAACGACGTCATTGCGGCCATGGCTGTCCTATTGGCTGTCGCGGGTAAACTTCGCGGCTTATTTCTCGCATTTCCTGTGACGATCCGCCGTCGGCGGCGCTGTGTACGAACCTCTTCTATGCCTGAACCTGTACGAACAGTTTTGGCGTTTTTTATGGGTTTTCAGTGCGCCCGGAGTTAGACTGACGAACTCAATACTCCCCTTTCAACCAGACCACTCTACAACAAACTTTTATTGCTTCAAAAAGGCCCTACCAGCCTGAGCGCGCACTTGCGAGCAGGCAGCGATGACTTTTTTTTTTTTTGGCACCTGACCGGCACCAGACGTTGCGGAGAAAAGGAGAAAACTCCCCGGTCTGTGATATGTCGAAGGACGCCGAAGAGAACGCCGCGAGCCGCACCCCTCACCGGGAGGGAGCGCGCGTCGTTCGTCGCGTTGTCAGCGGTCGAGTTGAGAGGGAACGATTATGCGCGATTTCTCATCGCGCGTGGTTTCGGTGATACTGAACGGATTTCCATCATTCTTGCGGGAGGAGATTGCTGGGACAATAGACTTTAACCCAAAATACATTCCGACTAGTGGAAGTGCTGTAGGGTCCCTTTAATGACGCTGCAGTAAGGCCAACTTTACAGAACGGGTTTCACAACAGGTACACCGACAATACTCCACATGACATAAGGATGGGATGACTTTGCATGCCTAACGGATCTCTCGTAATACGCAAAATATAGTTTGGCAGTACACAAGGTTGTCGATGATGATGATAATGTGCATTCTCTAAGCAGGGTTGGACGTTGGCTTCGGACTTTGGGGGTGTAAGGTTGGACGCTGGCTTTGGACTTTGGCTGAAGGGAATCGGACCAATCGGACTTTGACTTTTTGACTTTGGCAGTTTGTATTT
>CM023453.1:65815880-65854399 GCA_013339765.2 Haemaphysalis longicornis
CTGCAGCAACTTACCCCAACAGGCATTCATAGACGGCTTAAATTCGGCGCGCGTTCAAGTCAAGAGACGAGCTGATCCTGAAACCCAAAAAAGTGTATCGGTACTCACTGTGTAGTTGATGGACGAAATGGCATGAGTGCACCCCTCTTCTGGTACGAACACAGCCAGTGTTGGAAAAGCTGGTGCTGTTTGTAGGGAAAGGCAGACATATGCGTACTCGTTTAGCACTGCCAACGAATACCTGTACACTTCCTATCCCAGTTCTGATTCCCCGCTAAAAAAGACAAGGTGCAGTCATGCTGCCGCGCGCATCGCAGATACCTTGAGTTGTTTTCACAGCCGCAGGACCGTACTTAAAGAGACAATGAAGACAAAATACTAGTTCGGTTCATTCAAAAGACTTCCCCATTATTGTTACTCAATCACGACAATTTTGCCGTCAACTTTAAAAATTAGTTTAGATCATAAGAAAAACAGGTTGAAAAGTGGCGACCCGCCTGTTCTTTCTGGCGCCGTCCTTACGCCGTTACAGGCAGCGTTTGCTGCAGGGGTCAGTTTATGAAATTAGCATCTATATAGTCAATATGATCCGCTAATAAACTTGATTGCGCTATTGAAATTGTGCATCTGCTTCCCTTTGGTCGTACCCCTACTATGATAGCAAGGAGTTGACGTGCTGATTACTTTGCCGTTAGTATTCTTCGGATGACGTTGCTGCTGGCGTTCTGCAGCGCCAGCTTTAAATGTTTGCGGATATTAATGATCTTCGCGACGACCACGTCCTCCGGGACCGGAATGAAGTTGAATGAGCTTTCGAAAGCTAGCTCTTTCAAAAAAAAAGAAAAAAAAAGATGTGTTGTCTTGACGGTACTTTTCGGATAGACTGAATAAAAAATCGACTTCTGCGGAGACTTACCTCTAGAAAACGCTAAAATATTAACTCAACTCTCGTCTGTTCTAGCACACACTCAAACGCGTTAAATTGAACTTGAAAAAAAAAGTGATTTCGTTATTTGCTATCTTGAAAGAGAGGCTTTTTTAGTAAAGATGATAGGACTGACAACAACGGTCCCTTTGGTGATGGTAGAGTTGAAACCCAAACATTTGCGCGTTTCTTCTACCGGGCTGTAAGAAACCCCTAAGCTTGAGGCAGCTCAAAAGCTGCGCACGCTGTTTCCCTCTATTTATTTATTTAATTTTTTTTTTACATTCCAGCGAGAGCTGCCTGGTACGGAAATGACTACAGAGCAAATTAACATGAACTCTGCTACATCTCGTTACCATTCCTTCATTTTTTCATATCGAAATATACCACGAGACAAAATTCGTTGTTCACGTACGTGTTATGATGCACTGCCCGTGCTTGCATATGCCCTCGTCAATGATCTTGGAAACATGAGGGGGCACAGCAACGGTCCGGAGGTGGTTCAGCTTCGTGCGTAGGACGGCCACATGACAGAGACACAGACAGAAGACGAGAGAGAGGCCTTGTTAATGGCGAGTCTCACTGCTTCGCACGTGTAAGGCCAGTGAACAGGGTCATAAAATGTAAGTAGTCTGTGAACAGTCGCAATTAGAAATAAATATCCTATTAAGCGAGTTGAAGGAACGTCAGTTTAGCGACCTCTTTTTTGTATATTAATTCGTCATTCGGAAATATCACAGCCCTCAGGCAAGTTAGCGCAAGAACCAGTAGTAACAAGTTTATCTTAAACGCCATACGATCCGCTGCCTTGCTTGGTGTTGGCGCAGTTGAAATTTTTATTAACATTCATTCTTAAAGTGTACCGTAAAATTTATTTCACCTTGGAAATAAGTGCATTTTGAGTTTTGTTTCGCACAAATTACAAGAGGCTCAATACCTTTTTTCTAGAGTGCATAATGTTTTTTTTTCTTGCCACCTTTTTTATGGCTTTACCACATAATTGGCTAAGTAAGTGCATGCAAAACGCGCAAATCTACGTGACGTACTCAGTGCCGACATCCTGCCAAGCAGCAGCAAAATTCCCACACACCTCGCGGCAGTTTGGGCTCATGAATTACATTTCATATCATATAAATCACTCAAGGTATCGACTTTTCGCCGAAAATTGCGTTTTCTTACCAGGCATGGAGTGCCATCCGGTACTTCTTCTTTGGTGCCGTTCGCGCATGGAAGCCAGCAGCTTTCCACCAAAATCTGTTTGTAAAAGAAATAATAACAGTTAGGGTAATGCAGGACTAAATGCAGGTGTGTTTATCATTTTAAGTGCTAGGCGATTGTTTCAAGGCTTACTCTCATTGAGAAATGGAATTGAACGAACAAAATAATGTTTATTTGATTCAATTCCTCTACAAGAGTAAGCCTTGAAGCCAACGCCTGCCACTAAAAATGACGAGTGCACTCACAAATTTTGCACAATTATCGGCTTAATGAAACACAGAACCAGCATTCTTTGTGAAACAATTATTTTCATTACAGTTGAACCTCGTCATAACGAACACTGTTATAGCGAATTATCGGGTATAGCGAACTAACTACAGACTTTGGTTGGTCACGCTTTGTTTTAATGCCACTTATTCTTTTATAACGAAACCGAAGCCGTGAGAGCCGTGCGATATCGGATGTAACGAAGAAATATTTGACCAGGAGTCTGGGAAGCTAATTGGAAAAACCCCCCGTAGTCCTAAACTGCAGAAGTATAGAGGCCCTTTTGTCCGTGGACACTGTGAAAAACTTCAGGCTGCTCAGTGCTGTGAGTATCCACCATACGACGATCACATCCTTTATCAAATCAGGACGCAGGCCTGTTTTGTCAAGTGAACCTTGTTTTGTTGTAATTTCACGCACTCATGTTCCGGTTCATTGAGCTTGAAATGCAACAAGGGGAAAGGTAAGGGTTACCTTGTTTACAGTGGGTTCGAAGCCTCAAAGAATGCATTTTTGTATCAAGTATGTTTTTCGCGAGCCAGATTGTCGATTTCTTGCAGCCGATTTTTACATCTACTGTTATAACAAATATCGGTTTTAACGAACTAATTTGCTGTCCCAATACTACTTCGTTATAAAGAGGTTCGACTGTACTATGGGCCCCTTTGGGCGTGTTATGTAGAACTCGCGTGTGTTTGTGTGTTTGCCAGCATTGGACAACCGATAATTCAGAACTGGATTAAGGCTGAAGGAACCACATCCATTGCATCTAAGTTTTTGACGTGATGCGGTTGGCGGCTTAGAATGACAAATTAGGGTACCTCGATGCCAGCGCCACCGCTGTTGAGGCGGCAGACATCGAGGCACCCTATGATAGATACCTTCCCTATCATTTTATCTCTTCCCCAACCTTATGCGGCCAACAGCCGTCCTTATAACAAACCTTATGCCTTTTGATTCGGGCACGCGCACGAATTTGAATTTTTTCTGTTATGTCTCAAAATCCCCCGACCTCCCTGGTAGACATCGTCTGGACCCCGGCGCACACTGGGTTGGGAGGAAATGAGGTAGCGCACAACGCAGCACGAGGATTCACTATCCGTGCCGGTGCAAGCCTCGTCCCTATACCACGGCGCCAGGTCAGCCAGGGATCAGTTAATCACGTACCATGATGTCACCTACGCATTACGCCTCGCTCGCCATCGATATCCTCCTGCCCACTCTGAGCTAACCAACCATCAGGAGCGCTTATGGCGACTCCTGCAGACGCACTCTTGGCCTGCCGAGCACTACTGCATCGCATTCACCCCTCGCAATTCCCCTCGCCAAACTGTCCACTCTGTGGGGACCCAGCCACGCTAGTCCATTCTATTTGGGCCTGTCCTCAAGACGCCTTTCCCTCCATAATTAATGAAGAGCAGTGGGAGGGAGCGCTGGGCAGCTCGGACCCAGAGGTCCAGATACTTCTGGTCACCCGCGCTGACAACGTCGCCGCCGGCCTCAAACCGGCGACCACTCCTTAAGCCTCAATAAAGTTCTCTCTCTCTCTCTCTCTCTCTCTATCTCTCTCTCTCTCTCTCTCTCTCTCTCTCCTCTCTCTCTCTCCTCTCTCTCTCTCTCTCTCTCTGTTATGTCCAACAGCGTGGAACTATGGCCAGTATTTGGTTATCCTACCGCAGTTTTTGGACCGAATAATTCCAAGAACAATGAGTAAGCTCTCCTGGTACTACCGACAAATTTCACGACCCATCTAAAAAAAACAATCAGGCAACACCATCGCCTCCTGCTCTATCCGAGCGAGAGACTCGGTGGTTGGAGAAGAGGTAGCCATTGCTTTAGCCATGGTTGCCTCACAAAAATGAAGACAATCATCAGCGACTCTAAATCAGCGATTCTAAATTTCTCACGAGGACACATATCAAGGGAGGCGTCCGCAATCCTCATTTCTGGTCTCCACCTCGAAAACCGGACAGGCAAGATCAACTTAATTTGGACCCCCGCCCACTCCGGCCTTGCAGGGAACGAGTCTGGGCACGAAGCCGCTCGAGGCTTTACCGACCGAGCGGACGGCCCTTCCGATGCGGAACTCGTCCCGATGTCAGGCAGGGACAGCTGTTTTCATACAGTGATATCACCGGTCATTACCGTTTAGGCCGGGCCCGCTTCCCACCCGCGCACCCATCCCTCAGTAAACGGCATTCGGTGGTCTGGCGACTGCTACAGACCCACTCGTACCTAAATCCCCTAGTGTATAGCTATTGCTACCCAGGGCGCTATTTCCCCCAGTGTCATAGATGTCAGGAACGAGCGGACCTGGCGCACATGCTATGGCAGTGTCCGCAGGCGATCACAAATGGCCGCACAATCACTAACAGTGAGCAGTGGGAGACCGTGCTGCTCAGCTCCAGCCCGGAAGATCAACTCTGGGCCGTCCAGCTGGCTGAGGACGCTGCCAGAGCCCAAGGGCTCACGGCCGACGACTAAGCTACACAGCTGGCAAATTGAATAAAGTTTACTCTCTCTCTCTCTGACCGCTGCAATGCAAAGACACAAACTGACATCTGAAAACGGCCAAAAGCATGTTTTCGATCAGTCAGTCCGCCGCTCGTCGAAGTAGCAGAGTGAACTTGCCAGCTCTGGCCTAATAGGCAGCTATGGCTGACTGAAAGGGCAAAGGTAACGGGTAGAACCAACGGAGTCCTGGACTAAGGACCCCGCCTATCTACCAGCTCTTCGCTCGAATGAAGTCTTTCCTCCTCCTCATCCTTCTCTCCTCATCATCATCATCCCCATCATCATCCTCTTCCACAGTATTTCGGCTAAGCAAATCTTGATTAATTGATTGTAGGGCTTAACGCGCCGACGCAACGCAGGTGATGAGGCGCGCCGTAGTGGAGGGCTCCGGATTAATTTTGACCACCTGGGGATCTTTAACGTGCGCCGAAACCTCGTACACACGGGTGTTTTTGCTTTTCGCCTCCATCAGAAAAGCGGCCGCTGTGGCCGGGAACCTAACCCACGACCTCGTGCTCTTAGGGCTAAGCAAATCTAAGGCTAAGACTAAAGCTAAGGCTAAATCTAAGGCTAAGAGTAAGGAAATCTAGTGCTAAGCAACGCAAAATGCCTTAGGGTTGAGCAAATCTTTGCTCTGCGGCTTACTCGTCAGTTTTGTCCGTTACAACGCGCCGACTTGGAGTTAGCTCTGATTGGCTGAAGGTAGGCGACAGGGATGTGTCACAGGACAAGTGCTTTGGCTCGTTTGTGTCAGGGAGGAAAGAAGAATGCTGTGCACACCAAGCTGGAACTACGTCACGACTTCAAACGCACCAAAAACGGACGTTTTTGGAACGCACACAGCTCTGAACTCCGGCTATGGCCTCTGTTCCTGCTTTTCTTCGACAGTTAAGCTTACGGCACGGTCATTCAGTTGCGAGGTTGTGTGCGTTTTTCAATGCAACCCTGTTTGACCCACACTTGCGATGTCTGAACCATTTGGGAAGCATGCAGTTCTGTTTATTTTAACATGGACACTTACACGACCTTCTCTCTTGACAGTTCTTTCAACGCATCCTCTTGGGTGTCGCCATGGTTGCAAATCTGAAATCACATTGGTAGGGCCGTTTATGTAGCTTACTTTAAAATGCAACAAAAAAATCTAAAGCCAGAGGAAAAAAATATCCCATAACTTTCTTTGCCTAAGGAATTCGAAGAATCTTTCAGATCACAACGTGAGTTTACAATAGCTTAAAAACTACAAGTTAATCGTGCTGAGCTTTATTTGGTGGCAAAAATATTTCCCTAATCAATTCCTTCAATTAGCTTATGCTTTTTGTGGGACCCTGTAATTCGACGTACTTGCCAGGACGCAGGAACCATTGCGACAGGCTCCCGTCCTCTTGATGTATGTCTTATTGTTATCCTTTTCGGTCACGAGCTGAATGGAAATAAAACGTCATGTCATCGTTTTTTTTTTTTTTTTTCACGCTAAAAGCTTCGATTGCGAAGAAAATGGTTCATGCAAGGATGAGAAATCTCACCGCGCACGGTCTTCCATCGTCCAGCTTCGTCTCGTTCCAGGTTTTATTTATAGGTTCTAAACAGTTTGCGATGCAGCCAACCGCCACTCGAAGCTACGTAATGTTAACAAAAGGGAAACGCAATTCCTTTTTAAAAAGGAAAATATTATTAAGCTTATTTAAATTAAGGGTTTATCCAAAGGGCTATGAAGACAAAATACAGGCTTGGTACATTAAGAGGTCTGCTTTTCCCCAATAACCATAATAATAATTTAATTGTTAACTTACAATAAATACTCTAGACGTTAGGGAAAACAGACTATGCAGGGACGACTCCTAAGCCACTCCCCTTTTATGACGTCTTCGTGACGTCACAGACTACTGTTTGCGTAACTTCCGGTCGTTGATCAAAGATACCGCCAAGAAACATGACACTAGGCAATTGCAATAGGGCCTCCTGTTTTGTTTGACGGTATCACCATAGAGAAATAAAAACTTTCTTTCTCTATGGTATCACTCGAATCCTAATGTGCCGTTAACTCGGTGATAACATAGTGTTTCGTCTACTGCGTCACTGCTGCCGATATTGCGTCAATGCCGACAGCGTGTAAGGCGAGATTTGATGGTCTTTCCTTTTGCATACAAAAAAGAGGCATGTTTCGTGGGTGGAATACATCTCCGTGAGTTACCAGAGGCTAATTATTTCAAACTGAACGAGGTTGAATTTGCTCTTCGTGGCTCCTTTATACGCCTACATTCGGGCATTTAAAGGCACATAAAGCTCGCCGCACGGGCCGTAGTGTTTCACAAGGCGCCAGCATATATGCTTGGCTGCTCCACTGTGACACACGTAATGCCCTTTGACGGACTGAACACGCACGAGCGTGGGGAGAAGGAAAAAAATGTGGTTGTTCCCTCTTCCATAGGAACCGGTAAAACACGAAAGAGAAATGTGCCTTCACAGGAGCAGTTGAATGTTCATTGTGCATCGATATGAACTTGCACGTCGCTATTTATATTTAGTCGGTATGGCATCGTTAGACGTATCAACGTTAGACATTGGATTGTAGGCGTCGGAGCATTGCGTAAATCCGACTGAAACTACGGGCACTCGCAAACCGTCAGTGCGAACGACACCAAACGGGTTGTCAGCGAATCGTTTGGTGAACACACGGAGCAGCGGACCGTGTCACGAGCGCGACATCCGCGATTCGGCTTCTCCGCAGCTTACGCTGCGCGTCCCCCGTACACGTAGGTGCTGGCATCGAGGCTCCAACTGTCGGCGCTCATCAGCGTCATAATGCACTACTTGCTTCGCATCTCCTAGATGGCAGCACCATCTGAAAGGCAGTCTGTAAGGCGCGTTTGTCGTCCTATTCACGCGTCTGTTCATAGCGCAGTCCGGAGCGCGTTTCGTACCTCCCGTTGCGGCGAAAGAGTTCGTGGCTCGAATCCCGGCGCCGCCGCGTCAGTCGAAGTTCTTCTGGCGATGTCATTTCCGTGGCGGATATGGCGTCGGTGAGATCTGGTGGACCCCGGCATAAAACACTTCCGCATTAAAAACGTTTATTGGAGCCTTAATTGAAGGGAAGGGAAGGACAGGAAAGGAAACAGAAGAAAAGAATCGCGGGTAGCATCTCCCCATTTCAGAAGGCCGTGGCTACCGCCGTGGCTCGGCCCGATTGACCGGGAATTCCTGGTCATCAAGCTGCGAGCTGGTCAGCCCGCATTCCCACTGCTCTCGGGAAGGGGAAGGAACAGGGCTTGTATGGTTAGTGCATTCCCGTTCGAGGTGGTGGTATGTAGACCCCGGCTTGCCGCAGGCAGGGCAGTTGTATACGGGTAAGATGAAGGAGGTACGTGGTGGAGGACAGGGGCTAAACGGTACTGGTTTGAAGTTGTCGCCGCATGCATGCAGTGATGGATGGAGATACGAGGAGTACTCCAATCTAGATTGGCGGTAGCGGTAAAGGATTTCAGTGCAGCGGAGTGGGAAGGGAGAGTAGTTGAGGGCGGTGCCGAGCCTTCGTCTCTCTGTGCTAACACCCCATATCTGTACGGGCGCAAGCAAAGAAAAAAATAAACACATCGAGAGAAAGAGAAGAGCAAGTGAAGTGCGAGAAACAAGTGCGGGTCCCGTGCGCCGTGGCGGGGTTCGTGCGAAGCGATACCTTTGACTCAATGCGTAGTCGCACCGAACACTAATGGCGTCACTTTGCACCACTCGCGCAAAGACGTGGTCCCAATAACACGCACGTGAAGACCAACCAGGGCAGGCGCCCCGCCCGAGTCGAAGTGCTAGCCCGCCAATACGGCCATGACCCACGTGTGCTCTTGACCATGACCACACAGCAAGTGCAATAAATGTTTTAACCCACCACCCTGCGCAACCAGGGTCCGATGCACGTGCTACTTGACACAGCACAGAATCGGCGAAAACCGATCTTCATCACACGTACGACTGCCCTGTCACCGCACGTCCAAGCTGGAGCGCAGGTCCACGTTGTCCATGGTGTCTGACTGTAGGGGCCCAGTAAAAATATAGCCTGCTTGGACAATACAGCAGCACTTCTTTACAAGTCCACATGTTGAGAGAGCAGTGTATGTCCTGTGCGTCAGCACATCAGTATCATTAGAGGGCACGTGTATCCCGCACTATCTGTCTTAGTGCTGGTTCCTCTAACTTCCTCTGTTAGCCAGAACG
The DNA here is from genome assembly GCA_013339765.2 of Haemaphysalis longicornis. Taxonomy (NCBI): domain Eukaryota; kingdom Metazoa; phylum Arthropoda; class Arachnida; order Ixodida; family Ixodidae; genus Haemaphysalis; species Haemaphysalis longicornis. Next base: position 65,825,011 of record CM023453.1, read on the forward strand.
CGTAACATTTTCTTTTCCGTAGTTTAAATGTGAATTAACGATGACTTTAGTGAAGCAAGTTCTCTTTCAGCTGATGAATCTGTGCTTTATGGTCAGCTGCGCTTTCGAGCACGTATTCTCGTTAGACACCTGTCTCTGTTTTTACCCATTAGGAACTTGAAACATTCGAAGTGCTTTTATTTAAACGATCTACCGCATCTCCACATAGGCGTAACTTTCTTCTGGAGACCCCCCGTTGACCTGGGAATTGTCGATCCAGGATTAACGTTCCAACGTAGTATGCCTGTTTCATGCTGTCAAACAAACTGAACACATTTTATTAGCACTTACCGTATTTCCACGATTCTAACGTACCCCCCCCCCCCTATTGTAACGCGCAGGTAAGTTTACTGAAGATACAAAAAAAAAATTTTTCACGCTGATTCCACCGCGCAGATGTGCAAAACAAAAATTCCTTGTTCTGAATAAACTTTTTTATCTAGCTCCTGCTGGAATTGCAAATGAAGCGGGGAGCATTGAAAGCTGCTTTGGGTTTTTAGCCCGATTGTAATACGCACGCAAATGTTAACGCTACTTTTAGCGAAAAGAGGTGCGCGTTAGAATCGTGAAAATGCGGTATATTACATCTCTCAAGACCCCAAATTTCCCAACAAACGCGCATATTATCAAAAAAAGTCAGACGGGTTACCTTGGTGTTAATAAGCGTTGTGTTCACTTTGCAATGCTTTTCGTACGGGTCCAGACCTAAAAAAAAGGCGAAGTTCGAAATATATCATACCACTGTCATATTCCGATTCATATTCATATTTATCTTATGTGTTTGAGGATCAGGCTTCCGTTGGTTAATGTTTACCTCGTAGCTAAAAGTGATAGCAATATGACCATACGATGACGGTATTAAAATAAACATATCAGCGGTAATATTTTCTGTAAAAGTTGCATTACCCCTAAGCCCCGCAAAATCACCATCATAGCAGTGGTCAGGTTTTCTGACTCATTTGTGAGCTTGAAAGCGAAGCGCGAGACCAAATACAGCGGAAATAGGGAGCTAATGACTCCACTTGGTAGTACCTTGTTTTTTCGGTATACCTTCTATTCTGCGCAAAGCAAAAGTTTTATGCTAGGGAGTTATATTTTTGCTGTTTTTTCCATTCAGAGAGCGTTCAGCTTAATGAAATCATGCATGCAGAAACACAGATACGCATTCTTTTCACAGCTAAGTGTAAGCATTATTGCTTTTCAAATTTGCATGATGAACTCGTGGTTTTTATTATAAAGTACTCAAACGTTGTCTTCAAAGACCACCGGCTCTCATATACCGCAGCGTATTTTTTTCATGTTCTACGTGAAGAAATGGAAGAACACCTAACAGTGGCGTAGCCAGAATATTTTTCGGGGGGTGCTATACACTACCGAAAAGGGGGAGCCTTCTGAAATGAGAAGATGCCACACACAGGGGGGCGGGGGGATTTTGCGCTCAGAAAATTTCGGCGGGTGTTCTGACACCAACCCCCCTCCTGGTTACGCCGCTGGCACCTAAGCTCGGCAGCTGCATATTACAGCTATGACAATAATAAAGTGCGCTTCTTCCCTGGTTCCTGTACGTTCTAGGAGAAAGACAACATTTTTACATCCCGTTAACTTCTACGCCATATCGACAAACGTCGCATTTAGTCATTCCTCATCGTGCAAGTTGGGTGAGTTCCACTTACCGGGATTTGCCACGAAGTGTCTTGATGCGCTCTTATTACTGCATGCTCCTTTGTCACAGGCACCTATGGTAAGTATTCTCCCTGTTGTGTTGATGTTCACCAAAACCTATTATGTCACAGTAGGCAGAATCATCAGATATTTATTACTGCTTTACAAGTTAACTGTAATAACGTTAACGAAGACAAATATATTTTGCTGTGGTACTGAAAATTAAATCGTCACAATATTGCCGCATGGCGGTTATTAGAGAATGAGATAACCGTTAGCTGTCCAGGAGACTCGACACGCAAGGGCGCAATCCGCTGGCCCCCAAAGTGGGTATGTGGCCATGGTTATAAACGTTGGCCATGGTGTGTGGGCAGCCCTAGCTAGCCGCCGAGGAAGACGACGCTGTGGTGGACTAGCGTGTGCGCGAGCAGACGACCCAGCTGCCTGGCTGAATCTGCCCTTGCAAATTATCCGTAAATAGAGTATTCTCCGTTATTACTGAAAATAGGCGTTTTCCCTTCTCCGCAACAATATCATTCGCTATCCAAGCGTCATGAGCTCACATAGTCATAGATGTAAAAATTATTCTCTCTAACTTACAGAACAAAATGCGCGATCCTTCAATTCCACTGAGTTCACGGCTACTTACAGCACCGCATGCGGGTGTTCGGTCGGTATAAACGAGGGCGAGTACTCCTTACTCTCCCCTTAGCGTTGCCAGAGGTGCTGAGGCCCAGGCCATTAGCAAAAAAAAAGAAAAAAAATGTGGAGTGGTGTCCTCATTTCAGGACCCCATTCGTGGTGCCAGCTGCGACAGCCCTTTCAACCAACCGAAGCTGGTCTTCCGGACTGGAACTGGACAACACGCTCTCCCACTGCTCATAAGACGGACGAGGAATTCTGTCCAACTTGGGGTTTTTCTGACAACCCCACACCATATGGTAGAGCGTGCCAGGTTCGCCACAAAACTGACACAGAGCGGAGTACTGGGTCGGGTACATTAGGCGCAATTTCGTCAAGTGGGGAAACGTATTCGTTTGAAGCAGCCTAAGTATTCTTTCCTGGGCTTTCGTTAAGGATTCGTGGGCCGGGGGGTAAATCCTGCGCTCGAGCCTGTAATGCTGACTGATCTCGTGGTAGGTGAGCAATGGGCTCGCAGCCTCTATCCCTCGTGGTGCCCGGCGGGATAGCTCTCGGGCAGTATTATGGGCGGTGTTGTTGCCCTGGAGGATCGAATGGGCTGGAGTCCAGAGTATTTTGACTCGTCGGTGAAGCGGACGTTGAAGAAGAGTAAGGCACATTTGGATATTCTTCCATGCAGGTAATTTCGGCATGCCTGTTGGGAGTCTGTGACAACTGTATCTGCGGTGGTCTGAGAGATGGCCAGGGCAATGGCAGCCTCTTCTGCTTGGTCAGTGGTCGTGCAGGGTAGGGTAATGCTGGAAATATGCGACGTTGCGGTTGTCACAACAGCAGTCATCGATCCCCTTCTGGCGTAGTCAGCCACATCAGTATAGACCGTGCTGGCCCTGTTGTCATTGACCCTTCCGATTGCACGAGCTCTTGCCTCTCTTCTGCCTGCATGATGTACTGGATGCATGTTGTGCGGTATTGGCGCTACTGCAATCTTCTCTCGCAGTTCGATTGGCATATCCCGATACTGTACCTCTTGAGGGGACGTCATTCCTAGTCTGCCTAGGAGGCTTCTCCCAGTAATACTTGACCCCAATCTTTGTCGCTGGTTTGATAGATGAGCCTCGATGATTTCAGCCACTGTGTTGTGAATACCCAGTTTTAAAAGTTTTTCATTCGAGGTGCTTACTGGGAGGCCCAGAGCCTGCTTATATGCCTTTCTGATTAATGCGTCCAATTTAGCTGTTTCAGTCTTATTGAGTATGGCATATGGAAGGGTGTAAGCCAGTCGGGACATCACAAAGGCTTCAACGAGCCGAAGTGTGTCCGCCTCTTTCATGCCCGTAGACTTTGTCGTTATTCTTCGGAGCATATGTGTCACTTGTTCGGTAGTGCGCTTGAGCCGGCTGATAAGAACTGTGTTCTGCTGTCCGCCTGGAAGAACATTCCCAAGATCTTGATCTGACGGGAAGGCCTGATGGTATGGCCATCCAAGATGATCTCGATGCTTGGGGCTTGCCGCCTTCCCCTGTGCACCATGAGGAGCTCTGATTTTTGCGGTGAGCAAGAGAGGCCACAGCTCTTCGCGTATTCATTGACTACGTCGACGCACTCCCTCGATGACCCCATAACAAATGGGCGGCAACAAAGCACCATGGCATCGACTTTCCACATGCCAGTTTCCTACATGACAGCAGTCGTCTGTACAGTGCGGTCACAGAACAGGGGTGCAGTGCACTGTTAAAGGGAAACGGCGAGCGCGTGGCTGCCGCGCTCCGCGAAGCGCCGACGTCGAGAAGTGGCGAGAATCGGAGAGTCAGACCGCGCGCATGCGCACTGGCCGCACGAGGCGGCGGGAGAAGCCGCTCTGCCGTCTGCTACGGCGCTTCGCCATGCCGCTCGCATACTTCGAGTGCGGAAGTCAGCTTCGCAAGTTGAGCGGCAGCGCGGAGCACCGTAGCAGACGTCAGAGCGGCTTCTCCCGCCTCGTGCGGCCAGTGCGCATGCGCCGGCTGTCACCGATTCTCGCCACTCCTCGACGTCGGCGCTTCGCGGAGCGCGGCCGCCACTCGCTCGCCGTTTACCTTTAACAACGGACCGCACTGTACATTCTGTCGAGGTCATTCCAATCTCGCCACGATTCGCCACCTCCTGTGGGACTGCAATGACCTCAGGGTCATACGGCTGGGGAAGGGCGTGACCACCTCAGAAAAATGGACGATACCAACGAAAACAAGAAAGCAACTTCGTTGTCATTATAAAACTTCGCTCGTGAGGCCAAGGAGAAGCCGAGGCTGCACACATGCGGCGCCTTCTTCAAGCGCACACCTTTTCCTCAGCGCACACTACATATTAGTGAATACGAACCCTCACCTATTTACCTCTCCCAACTTGTGTGACTCGCCGGACATGCTCCGCGCGACCCCTTCCCTCCCCTCCGCTCCTCCACCCTCTGGGAAGATGAGGTGTGGCGCTCGGGCCGCGATCGCCAAGGACTGGTCACCGGCCGGGCCGTCGATGTCGCGGCGGCCCTCTCGGCCACCGCTACTTCCCCACACCAGAGTTTCAAACAAAAGTGGTTACTCTGTCTATCTCCCCGAAGGCCAATGACAATCCCAACGTCAATAAACTTTCTCCTCGTCTCCTCCTCCCCATTCTTCCTTATTCTGAACAAATGCGCCTGGACAAGGGGGTGCATGTGCCGAATCTTTTACCGCGCAATGTTATGGGCACATAAAAAGAGCTAACAAGCTCTATAGATCATCGTCGGAGAAGCTCCAACTCAGGCACCTTTCGGTGCAACTGTTTTGTCCAGTGAGCTCTGCCTAGGCGTCGGAAAGTGGTCTGAAAACCATTTCACAGCCCCTGCCAAGTTGTAAGACTAACACAATCAACTACAAGCACCTGGCACTCATAGTGCCGCAAAAGTGTCGTCACACCTAGGGTGTGCAAGCTAATGATGTGGCGCTTTAAACTGAGGGTCCAGTAGATATAACATCATATCTTACCAGTGAAACTAAACTATCAGTAGGGGCTACTCTGCACGAGGAAGGCTACTTGGGACACAAAAAGAAAAGCTGAAACATTCGCAGAAATAGCGCGTTTTAGAGATAGTGCTAGATCAGGTAGTTTAGTCCAAAAACGTTCGCACGTACAAACGTGTCGCTGTATTCTTAGCAGCTTAGCTGGCCATAACTAGAATTTCCTTCTGTGTACCGCCTAAAACATTTTATAGCTAATTAATCTTTCGAAGAAAGCAGGAAATAATGATAGGTGATGGAAACTAGAGAGGTGATCGAGAAGTCATGGAAAGCAGGAAATTATGAGGCACACAGGCGCACGAACACAGAAACGCGCACATTCACTCACTCACTCACTCACTCACTCACTCACTCACTCACTCACTCACTCACTCACTCACTCACTCACTCACTCACTCACTCACTCACTCCACTCACTCACTCACTCACTCACGCACAACCGCATACTCCTCCGCTATTCTCTCCCCGCGAAGTTGATGAAACGCCATTCTCCGTCTTGATGAGGAGGAGGATGGCCACTCTCCCGCTCTCAACAGGGACAACGGCGCTCCTCCCTAGCGAAAAAGACCCAATAACGCCCTTCTACTGCGCAATCAGCGAAGTTGTGCCTCCGCTCTTTATTGAGCTACCCCCGTTTGTGAAAGGTATAGTGATGGTGGGGATGATGACGACGCGCCGTGATATACGTTCTATCGTGCTCAGTGTTAACTAGAACGCGCTCTCGCAAACCTTGGTTAGCTCCGTAAGTTCAGACGCTAGTGTTGATTTTCGTCTTTCGTCATGCTTAGAGCCACTAAATAAGCTACGCTTTATTTAGTGACGCTAGTCATGCTGCCCCCTGCGCGCTTCCTGGACGTTCGAAATCTCATAGCTGCGGCAGTTTCGGGATGGTGGTTGCTGCAATCGCCGCACGCAGCTTTGTATAGGGAAAAGCTACGAGATTAGAAAACTGCAGCGTATTGGCGCCGCCGAGGCATGCAATCTAGCTCGGAAGGAGGAGAAGGAGGGCATATAACTTCACTGTCATATTTTTTTGTACAAACACCGAAGGAAACGTGCACAGTTGAAAAGAGGCAGGACACAGGGAGTACCGGCTGATGCGAGGACAACGTAACCCTCTCTGATTAAAGCGAAGCTTGCCCTGTCTGACTTGTAGTGGTGTCGGAAAAAACTCACTGCAGGAAAGCCAACTTTACACAACGGGTTTCCACAAAGGGCTCAGCTATCACACACCGCATAAACAATGAGATGTATTTACATGCATAACGAACTCCATTGTGGTAGACGAAGTTAAGCTTCATACAATTGAGTGATGATAATGATGATGATGATGATGAAAACATCCTCTAACAGGCGCACAGATCGCGCCACAAGCTTAACCAATGGGAAGCCCAAATTAACGACAACGCAGAGCTAACCAAATCAGCACATCCAGAAGACACGATCGTAAACTGATAGATACAAAATTCTAACATGACATTCGCTTCGCTAAGCGCTGTCGTGGATTTGTGCTCTGGCTGATCGGATTGTGGGCTTTGCATTGGTACTGGAGAAAGCTTCACGCTTCAACCACCTTTCTTCAGAAAGGTGCGTTAAATTTTTCCCATTTCTATGCACGCCGATTGTCAAGGGCATTGCGGCAGGTGCTCGCGTGTTGTAAGTGCCCCAGACTAGTCCGGATGGTAATTATTTAATGAAAAAGAAAAAAATGCATATAGGTCGTCTATATGCTTGAAAAATTGTTATCTTACCAAGCAAGGCGTACCATCCACGACGACGCCTTTCTCAATGTGCGGACGGCTGGAACTGCTAGGCAACTCAGTCGTAGCCGTTGAGTCTTCCGGAGCTTCCCCACTTTCCTCGCTGTTTTCTGTATCTTGACGGGCTCGCAACCTCCTGGTCAGCGGTGACGGGTCTTCGCTCGTATCCGTGCCATTATTTTTATTTTCCTGGCTGTTGTACTCGTCGTAGTAATATTCATCCGAGTAGTCCTCGCTGCTACTCAGTTTACAATTGCATTTCGACACGAAGCGCTGCAGAGCAGAGGGGAAGGGTCAGGGTGGGCCGTGGTAAGACGTGGGCGTGCTCACGTGATCTTCACGGTTCACGTGATCTCCATCTTCAATTCTGGGGCATTTAAGTAGGGAAATTAGAAAAGAGATCGCTCAAGGCCTGACAAAACGACCTAAGGTCGAAATAGTGCACCACTAGATAAGGTATCAGAGCACCTCCACTGAGGCACTCAGGTCACTGTAACGCAAGTCAGCAACGGCGGTCATATTGGTGTATCAGTGTTGCCAGATTGCCGTTTTTACGGCCTCGCCGCTAACTTCGACCTAGTCGTTTGTTAACAACGCTGCCGAAGAGGCAGCAAAACGGCATCTTCGGACGCACTACTGTCATATACTGTAAGAAACTCCATGACTACTGTTGCCGAAATGCTGCTACACGCGTTATCTTTGATTCACGTTCGGAGCGATGTCAGTCGCGCGCAGCCGTAGAGCAGGGAGGGCAAGCTAAGCCTACCAGTGTTAACCGACTAAAACGCATTAACATCAAAATGGCGGCGCACACGAACTGCCGTAGTGTAAACAAATGTCACGTGATGCGAACTGACCAATTATCACGGCGGCGGCACAGAACAATAGGAGAAAAGAGTGCCGTACTCTCTAGCCTTATCTAGTGACCCTAAGGTCAAACACATGTGCGGAGAGCGACGCATTTCGGCCAACGTTTTTCCTCCTCGGAAACTGGCCCGGCCGAGATCAGGAACACGCATGAAAACTACACGACCGGTTTTGGAGAGAGAAAAAGCGAGTGCGGAAACGCGTCGCTCTCCGCATATGTGTTTGGCCCTTTCAGTGTCCACGCGCTTTTGTGACACCTCGATTCAGAAGATCAAATGGCGATTGCCGCTACAAGACCATCGAAGCCCAATGAAGACCATTGCCTGGCCATTTATGGTTACTTCAAGGTTATTTGCACGAAAAGTGACCATTACGAATGAAGAGGCTGAAGTTTGAACATACGCAGACGGGGACGATGAAAGGGAACACCGTATCGGTAGTGACATCCTCACCGAGGTCGTGACCAGAAGTGATGTCACTTCAGGCGACACCATTACCGATGACATCGGGGACGTGCACTACAGTGAAGCATCAGGCTTCTCGGGTAATCGTGATTGATTGAGTGTAGGATTTAACGCGCCTACGCAGCGCAGGCGATGAGGCGCGCCGTAGTGGATGGCTCCGGATTAATTTTGACCACGTGGGGATCTCTAACGTGCGCCAAAATCTCGCACACACGGACGTATTTGCTTTTCGCCTCCATCAGAAAATCGGCCGCCGTGGCATGGAATCGAACCCGCGTCCTCGTGCGAGGCAGCACAACGCCTTAGCCACTGAGCCACCGCGGCGGGTTTCTGGGGTAATCGTACCTTCGGCCGTATGAAGACTCAAACGCGCGGGGAATGAAGCGCCGCTGAAGCGCCGCGACCAAACATGACGGTGACGATTATGAACTTCCACGGGTGAGTAAGTGTGCTTTAGATTCCATATAGCGGTATTTTAGGATGCTGAAATTTTAGGTCGGCGGTGCATTAAAAAATTTAGGGACATAAAAACAAAATACTAGTTTGACTTATTAAAAACACTGCTTTGTCCTCGTAACAACGACACCAATCTTTTCGCGAACTTCAAACAAATAACCCAGATATTAGGGAAAGCATATCAAGCAGGGGCTACTCCCCGGACACCTATGACTTCCGGGAAGTATGACGTCACCGAATCTCAATGACGTCACGGAATCTTGTTTGTACGATCCTCCGCTGCCAGCCTAAGCCAGAGCCAAGAAACATGACTGGGAGATTGTAGACGGCCTCTAGTTCCGTTTGATCGCATCACTTCAATTCTAACCTGCAGGTAACAAAGGGCGTCCTCGATTGACCAGTCCTGGATGGTCCGCGGGAAATCTGGGGACTGCGTTCGGACCGCAAGTCCCATAGAAATAGATGGGAAAATCGAGTGCCGGATCGTACCTCGGGCAGTCCGCGGACGATCCAGGACTGATAATCGAGGAGACCCACAATATGTTTTAGGGCTAACACTCGTTACGTCACACCTGCCCATAAAACGTCATTGTAACGTGAAATTTCAAAGTGTTTTGATATTTTCCGCGTTTTTTTTTAATTAGAAAAATGTCTTCCGTCGCTGGAATGAACCTGGGCGAATTACCGAAGGCTGCTTATTTATTTATTTTTTTTAATTGAACAAAGTTGCATTCTGTCTTCGTGGTTTCTTTTAAAAGGCGCGAAGTATGAGTCGCCGCTGTTTCGTAGTTTCTGCAACCCCGCTTAGGTTTTAACTTCGAAAGCAACATCAAGAACTCGGCTCGCCTGTTTTCTCACCGGAACAATTGGATGGTTCGGGTGGGCTCAAGTTATCATAGACTTGAACTTGGCGCTCATCGTCTGAAGCAAGCGCGGCACCATGGCCGCATTAAAATGATCTGTTGGGTTTTACACGCTATGCTCCGATTTATGGTTCCTGACAGAGTGTATACAGTTGAACTGTAGCCTGCTTACAGCCTGTTTGTAACCCACAGCATGCCATAAGAACCTATCATACGCCTTCAGGGTTTGTCCTATTTAGTGCAGATTCCTTTTTACGTGATGCATAGTTTCCAACCGGGCATTATATATGGATGCATTACATCCCCAATGGCTCGGTATTTTAAAAGGTAGCTGTTAAACATTATGTAATAAACTGAATATTTTAGAGAAACAGCTCCGTTGTACCAACCTTCTTGCATATATTGTACCCCAGGCTGGGCGCAAAGCACGTTTAAAAAAAACATGCCTCGTGCCGTCACATTTCAACCAAAGCTTAAACGGCTAGGGTTCCATGTACTTTGCCTGCGAAAGAGAATTCCCGGAGCTCCTCGTGTCTTTGCAGCCCGAGGCGTTCTATAAATCGAGACGATGGAAAACGAACGTCCTGGTGCATGTGCCATTAGCACGTGGCCACTATCAAAATCGAACACGGCTCAAAACATGATTCGGGCCTCAAGCTTGTCCGTCTCTTCGTTTGGATGTGCATCTCGAGAAAATTAGTTTTTAATCAGCACCATTTTCAAGATAAGTAGAGTCAAAACAAAAGTACGCCCGTGTACGTGCGTGGCACTTGTATAGTGACCGTCGTCAAGAGAGAAATAAAATTTGCTCACACCTTTTGCCTATACTCTGCATTGCCCCTATGTCGTGTACTGAAAAGCTTCGCTTGTCATCCACCTTCAGATAGGAGAATGACTCATGATTTTCTCTCTTGTTCTTGCATCAAGCAGAAAAATAATCACGCATGAAGGCTGGATCAAAGCACGCTCATTTGGGACCTGTACTGCCAGAACATTAGGCCATCACGCACCCCCAAAAATGAATACAAGAAATTAAAAAAAAAAGTGGGAGGTAAACTTACCTCGATGTTGGCGCCGGCTGATGTGAGTTGGCAGTCCTCATATTTAGCCTTTCGAGCTTTTGGCGGCTGAGTTTGTACACCGTCCTGTGTTTCAATGACCGGTGTTTCACACCGTCCGTTGTGTTCACTGTCCGGTGTTGCAGCGTCCGTGTTGCAACCGCCCCGGTGTTGCACTGACCATTTGCACCGTCCGGTGTTGCACTAACCGGTGTTTCGATGACTGGTGTTTCATCTACCTGTGTTTCGTTGACCTGTTTTCATTGACCTGTGGTTCATCCTCCACGTCCGCCAACCAGTACCGGTTGCGTTCTCGTTCTCTGTAGTCGTTGCCTCCACAGGCTATCAGTGTACTGAGTAATATCCCTAAAAAAATAATTAGAAATGTCCTTCCCAAACTTTTCGCGATGGTTTATCAGCTTTTGAGAGCATGCCCCCTTTTTGTTTAATATCTTGGGAGTACAAGAAATCGGCAGAAGAAGGAAAGCTAAAATACGTTCATTCATTTCCTGCGTTTGTATGTTATTCCGAGGATACATTTAAGCTGCCACAATTTAAGCTGCCGAAGCTGATTATAAACATTTGTGCGCAGAAAACGAAACACGTCGACTGATGCGGCAAAAAATCGACGACAATGGCAAAGCTAGTGAGAGGTGGTTTAAGCACAAAGAAACAAAAACAAATAAAAAAATGACAACGATAGGTTCTTTTTTTCTTGGCATTGCTTTCTATTATCACCGCCTCTTCCTCTTCCACTTCCGCTGCCATTTTTACATTTTTGCGTTAGTTTTTCTTTTTTACAATTTCTCGCTCCATTGCTTTGACACGATTGACATCTCTCGTGGGGCCTCATTATCCAAAGTGAGGGGAATGAGCTCTATGTCCGAAGGGAAGAAAATAAACTATAGTTACACGCAACCTGTCTTTGTATTTGTAAAATATTTTATGCTTGGTTCATGTCTCTTCTGTGTCAAGTGCGCTGTGTCTCAATAATGTCGAAATACCGACCAGCTCATCAGTCTATGCTAGCAACTTTGAATATAAGATCTCTGTATTTAATGGGAGAGAAATCAGTTTTCCTAACACTCAACATAGCTTTGTATACACTCTGTGCATCCAAAAAAGAAACAAGTGCTTTTAGTCGTACCATATTGTGTTTGTGTAATAGCTCAAAGTAGCAAATGAGGGTAGTGAAAGCATCCTTACACGCACATAGCTTTGTATAATACCTCTGTATCAAAAGTAAGGGAATACCCGTGTATCTTTTACTCTCGATATACCTTTGTTAAAAGTTAACAATGTTGTGTAACATGGTAGTTGGTACCCCATCATAAGCGACCGCAAAGCGCAACAAAAATGAAACGAAGAACGTTACATACAAGGACACGAGGCGCTGCCTGTATGTCACGTCCTGCGCTTCACAGGTCGGCCTATGAAGTTGCATAACAGCTCTGTAACATACAATAAAAGGTAGCGTAGAAACTGTTGGCAATCTACATAGTTCAACAAAACGATACGCGCTGCAGCGGGACCCTGTTCAATAAAATTGTCCTGATATCAACTCCGCTTGTTCCCGATTGTACCGCTGTTTCCACCGTAAAAAAGCCTGTTGTATGCGGCAAGAGTAGCTTTATCGTAAATGTCTTACCAAGGCAGAAGAGTCCAAAGCGACCCTCGGAAAGTTGGTTTCAACAGGCGTGCGCATCGCGGCTCTTGCAACTTCACATCTCATCAAACGAAACCCTTGCGAGTCTAACGTTTTCGCAGATGCGGGCTTTTATCAAATGTCACCGAACAATGTTCGCCTCAACCCGTCAACTCTTAGGCAACAAGAAAAAAGAAGCATGAACCGATTTTTAATTTGTGCTTTTAGGCGCAGATCTCGAGACAGATGTCAAACGAATCATCCCTTTGTCTCGAAAAAAGAGGTTGTCAGTGTCCCGGTGAACTTTGATGCGTAAGAGTTGAGCGAACTGGCGACATTTGCTAACCGACCGCATTCTTTTGCACTGCAGAAGTGGCGTCACGTATCGAGAAACAATTACGAGAGCTTGTTAAAAGTCAGGAGAGGAAGATTATGGGACGATCGAATGAAGATTCACTCTAGGGGGGGCAATCATTTGGTTCATTTTCGTCACTGCGCTGGCCCAAAAATATTTTGCCTGTTCCCACTGACGCGTTTGCGCCAGACTTTTTTCTTCCAGCGCCTACAGCCATCTCACCTATGGGCGCGCCGCCTCTCCGTTCTCTCGCGTCATTGCTGATCGCGAACGCCATCCACTCACACACTCACACATAAACACCCACGCTCCCTACTGCGCAGCCGCGCCGGGCACTGACGTCATCCGCCTTCTTCCTTCTCCGTTGTACTATACTTCTATCTAAACCCCCCCCCCTTCCCCCCCGGAGGTAACGAGGCCACCCAAAGTATGGCTTCATGGCTTGCTATCCGAGCCAGGGCAAGCACGTTTTTCTACCATATGTAAGACCCGCAAGGGACAGAGTGGTCTCATGTCAAGAAATAACCACGCATTACCGCCTCTCCCGCAGAAAACTCCCATCAGCCAACATGCTACTCACACCCGCACAAAAGCAAACGCGGCGACTCCTCCAAACCAACACCTTCCCGAACCCAACCAAACTCAAACTCACCCTTGTGGCCCCATGTCTAACCCTGGCACTCGAAAGATTTCAGAACATCAGGCACGCCGACAGCATCTCTGCGCGCTACGCGCAAGCAGGCAGTGTTTCCCGGTCCCCCACCTCGCCCTCTCCCGTGAAGCCGCATCTGTGGTCCGGAAAGCACAGACCTTATCTCTTATCACTCCATCCCGTATCCACTACATGCATGGCATCCTCTCGCGCCCCACTTGCTCTACACCCAACTGCCCTTCCTACCCATCAGTACGACACCTTTACTGGGAGTGACATCCGCCAGACCTACCACCACACCTGCGTTCCCGCATCGCTTCCCGGGAGGACTGGTTGAACCCGGGTCCTGGCGTAGATGTCAAATCGACGCAAGAACTTCTGGCGGCCCACTGCCTTCGTGTTAGTGCGGACCTCTGGGAGTTCTACGGACCAGCCGTCTCCTAATGAAGAGACTGTGGCACGACGGCCCGGACTAGGGCTGTTTAAAGAATAAAGCCCCCCCCCCCCCCCCCCCCCTCTCTCTCTCTCTCTCTCTCTCTCTCTCTCTCTCTCTCTCTCTCTCTCTCTCTCTCTCTCTCTCTCTCTCTCTCTCTCTCTCTACCCCTCACTAAACTGCAATTCGTGCGCAGCCCTCGCGACCCTTTCCTCTAACGAGCAGTGGAGTGGGGCACTGGCGGGCTCAGACCACGAGATGCAAACCACCCCCGCGGTCACCAGAGTCGCCAATGTCGGTTCCCGGCAAAACAGGCAGCCACGGCATCCTTCTAACCGCGCGAAGCTCTAATAAATTGCTTTTTCTCTCTCGCGTGCTGTACTATCATTCGTTCGCTATCATTCGTTCCCTCTTAAAACACTGATAACGGGCATCCTCGATTTACCACTTCTGGACGGTCCGCGGGCAGTCCGAGGACCGCGTTCGGACCGGAAGTCTCATAGGAATACTTGGGAAAATAGGATGCCGGAACGGGTCTCGGACAGTCCGCGGACAATCTGGAAATGATAATGAGGCCAAAATTAACTCGGTTTTTGGCATAAGTCCCTGCTGACGTTGTGTGGTGCGAAATTTAATTTTTTTTTTATTTTTGAACATTTTGACGTGAAAACAATTTCCTTGGGGGGTGGGGGGGTGGGGGGTGGGGGCACACAACGAAGTTGAAAGAGTTACGACAGGCCTATTCTCTCATATTTGTTGCATTCTGTCTAAGTGTTTCTTTGAATCTGATTTAAGCTCGCGTGTTATCCACCGGATTTTTAATCTACGACGCTATTACTCTCACCACCGTTATTTCCTTGTCGCGCTGGGCTGACCTTAGTTTTCTTTTGAGGTTAGAAGTGAAGGCAACCCTGAGGGGATCACTGTAAGCTCCCAGTCCCACGTAGTGTGTTGCACAGTGAAGCCTACTTACATAGAAAAAGATAGGCGGAAATGGGCACGAGCGCGTCGGAAGAAGACCACCGACGATCGGGCCGCGAAAGCCAAGCGCAAGCTCGATGCCCGTCGGAACCCCAAATACCGGGAGGCGGAAAATGCAATACATCGGAGTGGCTACAGTCGCGGTGAACGCTTCCCCGGGCCAACAGCGTGGTTTGGGAGGGATTTTGCGGCCAACCAATAACCCACAAACAGCTCCCCTGGTCATTCACTGGTCATTCACTGGTCAGCTCCCCTGGTGAAGTGGCAGTGAATTTTTTTTATAGTAGAGGCGCAACAGAAATCCCTCTGGCGGCTGGTTGTGCAAGCCTACTTACCACTACTCCTGCTGCTATTGGACGAATAGTGATGCGAATACGTTGGCTTTAGAAAAGTGCAGATATTTTTAGCTGATGCGGCCGTAGTGTGTACAGTTGTAGGGGGTGGGGGGTGGGGGGGGGGGGGTAGGGGGGGATACACGCAAGGTGCCACCGGTCAACAGCGTTCCAACAGCAGCGACCGAATCTGGCGCTGTTGAGCTGGACGAAGCTAAGTGCGCTCGGAAACGTGCCTTGTTGCGAGCTCTAAAGGTACGCATAAATTGTAAGACGATGCGGAGTACCATAGCATGTCTTTGCGATATAATTGATTGTAAGCCGACAAGAAAACTCCCCTGGACGATATAGGAATCACATTTACAGAAATTTTGTTATTCGGGAAAAAATTCCTGCTTCCAACATTACGTTTTTTTTTTTCCAAGTTCCTCCCAAGTTATTGCTGCCACTCAGTTCAGTTCTGTTCTGAAAAAGGGAAATACAGAATGTCCCTGCGGTGAAATTTTTTTGTGTTAAAGAACGCTGTAAAGAATAGATGCGATCGTTCTCTTCTATTACAGCAGAACTCACTGTGCACATATCTTATTATTGCATTAAAACCGACGTTGTTATTTTTAGCCAGCACCTGCTATTAATTAAGAAAATGTTACAGCATTGAATTAAACCCTTTGGTGCTGTTATGTCAATGATAAGGCAAAGAAAATATAATGAGCTAATGCGTCAACACGGGCCATTAAAAAAATTAGCAGTGGCTTAGCTCGGTTATGCCAGGATATACGTAGCGTGAGCTAAGGTTCAGTAATCCAATTCAATCCAATCCAATCCAATCCAATCCAGTCCAGTCTAGTTTAATCCTGTCCAGTCCAGTCCATACCAGTCCAGTCCAGTCCAGTCCAGTCACTGCTTCTCGCGCATGTGCAGCACGGCTCTCCAGGAGCCACGCGAAACGGCTATCAAGCGGCTCCGGCGCAGCGTCAGACTGGGCACTCCGCAGCGGAGGCGCACAGCTGGGCACGCGCCGGCGCCAGTGCGTCAGCCGCGGCTATGACGTCACTCCTCGGTAATGCGCAGACCCAATTGTCTACACACCCGTACTCCAATTAAATTGGATAATTAAACTGGATTGTATTGGATTGGATTGGAAATCCGAAACAATCCAATTCAATCCAATCTAATCCAATTCGATTGATTGATTGATTGATTGATTGATTGATTGATTGATTGATTGATTGATTGATTGATTGATTGATTGATTGATTGATTGATTGATTGTAGGGTTTTAACGCGCCGACGCAGCGCAGGCGTTGAGGCGCGTCGTAGTGGAGGGCTCCGTATTAATTTTGACCCCCTGGGGATCTTTAACGTGCGCCGAAATCTCGTACACACGGGCGTTTTTTGCTTTTCTCCTCCATCAGAAAAGCGGCCGCCGCGGCCGGGAATCGAACCCGCGACCACGTGCTCAGCAGCGCAACGCCTTAGCCACCGCGGCGGGATCTAAATCCAATTCAACCCAATCCCATCCAATCCAATTTTATTCAATCCAATCCCATCCAATGCTCCTCGCGCTTGCGCAGCGCGGACCTTCGGTGTCCACGCGAAACTGCTCAACCTCGGCCAATATAGCTTACGCTACAAAATTCACCGCCCTTCCACTCTGTGAAGAAGGGTGACCAGCGAAGCTGTGGTGCCTCGTGTTAGAGTCTTCATAGCGGCTAATTGTCGTATAATTTAGTTCCCTATTGTTCGGGTGAAACAAGTTACAACCGTTGCTTGTAACCACACTACCTCCGCTGATGGCCCTGTATTGACAGCACCAGTAAGTCTGCATCGTTTAAAACTTCACTGTTAACTCAATAACGCCGAATTTTGAGCCGTTTTATACAACCTCCGTAAATGGCCATGCTTCACTGCGCAACAAGCAATGTGGGAAAGTCAATTTACAAAGACCAAGCTCACAACGATGTTTTGTTATACTGGGAACAAGTTAAGAACGGCAATAGCTCATATACGGTATCACTCCGCCTAAGCGACGGACCCGGATGTCAACGAGAGCGCGCGCTTTGAACGGAGATGCTATGAATGCGTGATATCGTCTGACTTTCTTCACGCAGTTTGTCTGCCGTCGCTGCAGTACTTTATAAGCATATCAAGTACAGAAAATTACGGAAACGCCTAGTGCCATGTTCAAAATATTCCCAGTAACGCACTACTTGCGGCGCACGGAGTAACATCCGGCTGCGGTGATGAGGCACAGCGGCAACTTTCGTTGCCGTTCTGTAATTGTAACCGAGTATAGTTGGCTTCACTTGTAAGGACAAATGCATTCCTGGAAGACATTTCTGCAGGGGCAATAAAATCCGCCCTAAAATATGGAGGTCCTGGTACCCGTACGATTATTTTATGAGTTTTATACATTTATCCACACTGGGAACTGATTATTTCGCGGCAGAAAAACCTGCTCCGGAAGGAACACAAAAAATTCCCCCGCATTTCCCCGAGGGGGAGAATGTGAAAGTGCGAATGCACGGTTGTCGGCCCGCTTGCGGCGCTTGCGCTCGGCCCCCGCAGCCCACCGCCTCACCGCCTTCTCTTCCATCTGTTCCATCGGGTTTGTAGTATCACGTGTACACCACGCAGTTATCAAGCTGCTATAACGCCGCTGAGTCGCCAACGCACGCCGCTGACGACGTAGTTTGAATGCGTTAAAGATATAAGGCGCGTCAACACTGATATCACCGTCGCGTCCGTGGCTTGATCATTCTACTTCCGGACACCGTAGTGAAAGGACGTAGGGTCATGTGCTCCCAAGGGGCGGCAATTGCGGCGCAGCCTAGCCGCGGAAACAGGATCGACGCGAATGATAACGAAGAGTATCAGATTATTTTGCCATCTCTGCCTACCGGGCGTATCGTTTTAAACACAGTTTTTCTTCATGGTGACGTGCGCGCTCGACCTTTTCGAGTAGAAGATTTCAGGGACACGCTGGCCAAGTCTGGTATGCTTTCCGAGGTAGTTGCCTTGGGGGCATATCAGATAAACCACATCTGGGCGGTGACGTTTAACAGCCCCGAAGCGACGAAAAAGATGCTTGCGACCGGCGAACTGCAAGTGAAGGGACGGCGCTGCCTGGTCATCGACCCGCAGGACCAAGAGGTGAAATTGAAACTTCACTGGCTGTTGTACGGTGTTGCGGACGAAGACATTCGGGCGGCGTTTGCGGCATATGGCAAAGTTAGCGAAGTCACCCGGGAGCGCTGGCGAGTACAAGGTGTGCACGACAAAGGTTCCACCACCCGCACCGTGCTCCTCAAGCTGAAGGCCGGACTGAAGGTTGACGACTTGCCCCACCAAATTCGTGTGGCAGGTGAACTGGCTCTCGTTGTGGCCCCCGGTCGTCCCATGCAGTGCCTGCGCTGTCACACCGCCGGCCACGTACGGAGGGACTGCCAGGTGCCGCGCTGCTCCCGATGCCGGCGGTTCGGACACCGAGACGAGCAATGCGTCAAGACGTACGCGAATGTGACCGGGTCCACAGAGAGAGAGGATTCGATCGAGTTGCTTATGGACACAGCGGAAGCTGAGGAAGCAGCGAAAGGTGTGGGGGAGCATTCGACGGTGGAGGCGTCGACTGCTCCAGGTGGACCCAGCGGTGATGGTCTCAAGGACCCAGGCAACGGCCGGCAACCGACAGAGGCGTTCCCACCTTTGCCTGTCCAACAGGCGGAAGGTGGTGTTGACGCCCCCTCTGTGGAAGTCACAACGGATGCAACTGAGCCATACGAGATGGAAACGAACGTCGCCTCTCCTGCTAGCAGCGTCAACGCGACCGCCAAGCGGTCCCACGAAAAGGCCGGCCACAAGGAGGGGGTGGAAGAAGGTGGCACCGGAGAGCCGCCGCAAAAGGCGGCAGTCGCGCGGCGGTCGTCCCTGCGACTACGGCCGAAAGTTCAGGCCGACCACAAACAGCCGGATACAACGCCGGGACAACTACAGCCTCCGGGAGGCCCGACAGCGGACGGACACGCCTAGCGACGGCGTGACGAGAACGGTAAGCACCATGCTCCCGGCCTCCACACCTCGTCTTTGTTTAAATGCCTACTGAAGCTCAGTTGACCTTTGCTACGCTTAACGTTCGAGGGCTCTCAGCAAAAAAGAAGCAAAGTCAGGTGCACCGCCTACTTACTGAGCAGGATTTAGACGTGGTGGCATTGCAGGAGACGAAAGTTGAAGGGGAGGATGAGACCGGGAGCATGGTGCAGCGCTTCACGGCTAGGTATTTTGCGTGTGTCAGTCATGCTGTAGGAAACTCTGCAGGCTGTGTGCTTTTTCTGAAAAAGCATTCAGGCCTGGAGGTTGAAAGTGTTCGATCGTGTGTTTTTGGTCGTTTCGTTGTGTGTGATTTCGCGTTGAATAACGTTGAATGGCGTGTGATTTGTCTGTATGCACCGAACGCGAGAGAGGATAGGCAGAATTTCTTTCGCACTCTACGTCAATACCTCACTAACGAGAGGCAAATTATAATGATGGGAGATTTCAACTGTGTGTTATCCCCGCAAGACAAGACAAGCAGCAGTCCTTACAAGGACGCAAGTACGGACTTGCTGGCCGAACTTATCGACGAGTTTGGGCTGGTAGATGTGGCAAAATGCCTTGAGAACGGTCGAGACGTGCGCTTCACCCACTTTCAGGGAACCAGTCACGCGCGGCTTGACAGATTTTATGTGTCGCTTGAATTAATCTCGAAATGCCAATCATATAGTGTACAGTCGGGGACTTAATTTTGCAGACCACGCGAGCGCGTGGCAAAAGCCACCGATGCGCGCTCTGGAGGCCCGGCGCCTGTTGTCGAGACCGGCGCGGCGCGCATGCGTGTCCTGTTTTACTCGCAGGCACGCCAATTTTCTCGCTTAGTGCAGCGGTGCTGCAATGGTCACTCAAGCACCGCATAGCGACGCCTTTGTAGCATTCCCTTTTTCTCGATGGCGCATTTGGGGCCTAACGTGACGATTGCGAGGGCTTTGGCGCAAGTGCTCCTCGCGTCCTGATAAACGCTTGCGTGCAATGTTTTATTTGTTTCTTTTGTGCTTTATCGTTCTTAGACGATGAGAGTAGCGGCTTGCGAACGGCGTCCCCGAATGAAGCGCGTACGAAGTGCAATCTCAAGGTGCCGCGCTACCGACGACGAAATGCCAGCTGTGTGAATATGGAGCCTTTAGTGACACTAGGAGCCTTTATTCCCCTGTTTGTTTTGTAATTTGGCCACTGAACATATATACCAGCTCGCTCCCCGCTGCCCATAAAGTAGGCGATTTTCAATTTTTATGATATAAATTTTTTTGGCGTTTTTGCTGTCTACTTCATTACTTAAAAATGATAAAAATACGTACTCACATAAATTGTCTGCTCGCTCTGCCCGGCGCATTCGTAAAAATGGCACCTCGGGCTCCCATTGAGTGCCGTAAAATTATTCGCTACTTTTGAAAAGCTGTTTTTCAAAGGGACATTTGCCGGCTTACTAATAGGCCAAAAGATGCTGTTAGCCAAGGAATTCATGCCTACGAGGATGATTTGCTCCGAGGCCGGAGCAATTCTTCAAGGTCGGCTTGCATGGATTGATTATGAGGTTTTAAAGCGCCGATGCTACACAGCCGATAAGGCGCGCCGTAGTGGAAAACTCCGGATTAATTTTGATTACCTGGAAATGTGTAACATGCGCCGAAATCCCGAACACACTTGAGCATTTTCATTTTTCGCCTCCATCAGAAAAGGGCCACCTTGCAGATGCCCAGCGGAGCGGAAGGACAAGGTCAACAACGAAACAGGAGGACAAGCTGATTGTTTTTCAGTGGTTAAACACCCGTTCATTAGTGACAAAAACATTCGGAAGGCCCTAAGTAGCGATTAATAGTACTGCGAAAAGTAGGCGAATATTTTATGGCGTTCTTCGATGGGAACCCGATGGTGCCGTTTTGAATAATTCCGACGCGCAGAAAGACCAGACAATTCATATGGGTATGTCTGTCAATCCTTTTTAAGTAAGGAAGTAGACACTTAAAAATAAACGGAGGACTTCCTTTCATAAAATTTGCAAATCGCCTACTTTATGGGCAGCGGGGAGCGAGCTGGAAATATATGTTCAGTGGCCAAATTACCAAAACAAACAAGGTGAATAGAGGCTCGCTATTCACACAGCTGGCATTTCTTCGTCGTATCCGGCAGCGTGAGACTGCGCTTCGTACACGGCTTCATTCGGGGACGCCGTTCGCAAGCCGCTAGTCTCATCGTCTAAGAACAATAAGCACAAAACAAACCAAATAAAGAATGCGCGCAGCGTTTATCAGGACGCGAGGAGCACTTGCGCCAAAGCCCTCGCAATCGTCAGGTTCAGGCCCCCAAATGCGCCATCGAGAGAAAGGAATGCTACAAAGGCGTCGCTATGCGGTGCTGAGTGATCAATGCAGCACCGCTGCAGGAAGCGAGAAAATTGGCGTGCCTGCGAGTAAACAGGACACGCATGCGCGCCGCGCCGGTCTCGACAACAGGCGCCGGGCCTCCAGAGCGCGCA
The DNA here is from genome assembly GCA_013339765.2 of Haemaphysalis longicornis. Taxonomy (NCBI): domain Eukaryota; kingdom Metazoa; phylum Arthropoda; class Arachnida; order Ixodida; family Ixodidae; genus Haemaphysalis; species Haemaphysalis longicornis. The sequence goes on from CM023453.1 coordinate 65,846,817, forward strand.
TCGGTGGCTTTTGCCACGCGCTCGCGTGGTCTGCAAAATTAAGTCCCCGACTGTACATCCAGTATCATTTTCAGATCACTGCCTTGTTAAATGTAGCGTCGGGCCCAGAAAACAAAAAACGACCTTTTCGTGGGACCTCTGGAAATTAAACGCTAAACTTTTAAAGGACGAAATCTTCACCGACACAGTTAAGGAAAAAATTGAAGAATTTAAAAATGAGGATAATAAAATCGGAGAACAATGGGAATTATTCAAAGAAGCAATTAAAGTTAAAGCCATCGAAAGATCAAGCTGCATAAGATACGAGGAAAAAATGAAAGAAGGGATGCTACGTCACACTCTACAAAGATTAACTATAGAGGAAGGGAAAACACCAGGTGTGTTTAAAGATGACATAGGCAAACTGAAACATCAACTTGAGTTAATGGACGAAGAACGCTATCGCGGAGCGCTCGTTCGTGCGAGAGCTGAGCGATTAGCGATGGGGGAAACGCCCACCAAACGGGCGCTTGGAATTGAAAAAGCACGTGTTCGACAAAACACGATAGATAAAATCGAATGGGAAGGACGCACGTCAAGCAAAAAAGAGGACATCCACCAGTTTTTCTTTGAATATTACCAACAGTTATTCGCGTATCGGCCCTGTAATCTAGAAACCTTTCGAAGGGAGTATCTCAGCTGCATGCCAATTCTTGAGGACGAAACAAAAGACAGTTTGGAACAACCCATATCTGTTGAAGAAGTGAAGGCAGCTATAGATAATTTAAACCCTGGAAAGTCGCCCGGCCCAGACGGGCTAAGCGCGGCCTTCTATAAGCATTTCAAAGCCGAGGTTTCACCTTTTAACGGCAATGTTTAATGAGGCATTCCGAATGAAAACCCTTCCACCATCGTATGCATCATCGCACACAGTTTTGATACCTAAAACAGAGGAAACTGAAAAATTAAAGTCTGTCACTTCATACCGACCAATAGCGTTGACCAACGTAGACTACAAGGTTTTTATGAAGGTGCTCGCGCAAAGGCTGCAAACAGTTATCACAACCCTTGTTGGACCGCACCAGACGTGCGGCATCAAAGGACGCACAATCACAACAAACATACACACCGCGCGGTGTGTACTCGAGTGTTGTGACGCCACTGGAGATGCCGTTGCACTTCTTCAACTAGACCTTCAAAAGGCATTTGATTGCGTCTCACACGATATTCTGCTCTCTATTTTGGACCACATCAAAGTGGGAGCCGTCATTAGAGACGGAGTGACCCTGGCGTACCACAAGTGTACGACGCGGTTAATTATAAACAAGTCACTGGGAGCGCCCATTAACGTGCAACGTTCGGTACGCCAGGGCTGCCCACTCAGCCCATTGCTTTTTTGCATATACATTGAAATGTTGTGTTTAACTATTATAAAGAACGATCAGATCCGAGGTTTCCGTTTACATACGCGTGAAGTGAAACTTCTTGCCTATGCGGACGATGTCGCGGTGTTTTGTCACAACAAGGAAAGTGTCGTTCACGTAGTCGAAATCGTGAAAAGGTTCGGCGTTGTCACAGGAAGCCTGGTGAACTGGGGAAAGTGTGTCGGGTTCTGGCACGGCGATTGGCCAACAACCCCAGAGTTTTTTGCCAACATCAATTGGGTTACTCATCCCGTCAAGTACTTGGGCACTCCACTGGAGTATTATAGAGACAGTGAGCCATATTGGCGTGCGCAAGCTCAAGAGCTGCGCGAGAAGGCTGACAATTGGAGGGGCTCTGGTTTATCCATGTTCGCAAGGGCAAACGTATGCAACGTATTTCTTGCCAGCAAATTGTGGTACGTGATGCAAGTTCTACATTGTTCGCGAGTGAATGTGCAGAAACTTCACCGCGTGTTCGCGGTGTTTGTTTGGGCCTCAAGTTGGGAGAGAAGTAGCCGAACAAATCTTTTCAGGCGAGTTCAGGAAGGTGGGCTAGGGCTGACCCACTTGTTCGTGCGACAGCTTGTTAACAGGTTTTATTTTTTCGCGATGTACGCGATCCTTTTTTGAGGACTGTCTGTCAGTTGCGGCTCGGGCGAGTTCTGCCCAATTTTGTTGTGACGAGCGGCCGCATGAGTGGTGGTCTCCATGGCTATTTAAAGGAAGTAGTCGACGCGGTGAGGTTTCTGAGCGTGCGTTTTTCAAAAGAGTATTTGAGTACTGTTACACGGAGGAAATTGTATAATGATGTATGTAGCGTTATCCTTCCTGTTCCTATGTACCGAGCCTTATACGCTGGAGGCCCTGGGCAAAACGTTCTTAAACGCGTGAAGAAAATGTTAGTACCGTCAGGGGTGAAGTCTTTCTTTTTTAAACTTCACACCAACACATTAACCACAAAGACATGGATGGAAGAAAGGGGCCTGTTTGTTCCGTGGGGTACGCACTGTACACTGTGTAAAAAGCCAGAAACAGTAGATCACGTGTTCTTACACTGTTGGGAAGGTGTTTTCTTCTGGGACGTTCTTCAGAGGACTATGCGCAAGGAGCTCCCCCTGAGCCCACACGGAATACGTTACCTGGCAGTGGATGACGATGATGGTATGCCATTGGACATGATAATGTTGTTGGGCCTCCAGAGTATTTGGCGAGCACGCTCGGCTTATGTCTACAGCGATGTAGACGCTCGGTCGTCGCGGGTGTATTTCGGGGAATATATTTCAAGGTATATAGAAGAACAGAAATTGCATGAATGTGTGCCGGAATGGCTTTCAAGTGTCGAGCCACTGGCAACGTTAAAACCCTTTTAAATGACAACGCCAGCCCTGGTCGGGTTGGTGGCGGTTTTGTTTCTTTTTTTTTCAGTTTAGTGTCATTCATGTGTTGAACCCTGCATGTATTATGTTGTAAAGTGCAAACCTGGCAATAAAAAAAAAAAAAAAAAAAAGTCCGTGGCTTGATCGGTAGAGCGTCGCGCTGCGGCCGCAAAGTCCGCGGATCGAAACCTGGCGCCGGATGCTGTTTCTTTATAGAGGAGCACTGCGGACGCCGGCGCCGCCGCCGGCGGTGGATGGTTTGGGGTCGCTTATAAAGTGTATTCACACTTAAAAAATTTTGCCGCATTAGCATTTTGTATTTTCCTTTTGTCAGAACAGACCTGAACTGAGTGGCAGCAATAACTTGAGAGAAACACAAAATAAAAAAAAAAACACAATGTCGGAAGCGGGGTTTTTTTTTTTTTTCGAATAACAAAAGTTTCCGTGAATGTGCTTTCTATATTGTCCAAGGCCATTTCTTAGTCGGCTTACAATAAATTATATCGCAAGGACATGCTATGGCGAACCGCAGCGGCCTACAATTGCGTGCGTCCCTTTATAGCGCGCAACAAGGCACGTTTCCGAGCGCGCGTAGCTTCGTCCAGATCAACAGCGGCATATTCGGTGATCATCATCATCATTTATTACTGGACCCTTAAGGGCCCCTTAAGGGGTATTACATGCGGGGAGGGCAAGTACAAAAATTTCCCAGTGGGTGATGGTCGAAGGTACAGGCGTAGGAGTGAGACAGATTCATAACGAAATGGCAGCAACACAAGCGAATATATATACAGTCTAGTCCACTTATAACAATACCCAAGTGCCAAGGAAATCCCATCGTTATAACCGATGATTCTTATATGCGGGTTGCTAAATAAAAAGACTTAGCAGAGCTCAAAACATTTTATTTGCAGGCAAGCAAGGTAGTATCTGCTACCTGTTTGTGGAAAAGAAGCCATACTGTGTTTGCTGTGTTTGCTGCACATGAAGCTGGCGCACATCTTTTTCAAGAGAATCAAAAGGTGCTTCACCTAGCTGAGCGAAGGGTCCTTGGTGGAAACGAAGTCCCCGAGGGACTATCATGCGTTGGGCCTCCTGCGAAGGTCCTAGCCGAGTAGGCTGTGCAACCGCGTCGTCAGAGAGTTCACTGCCACCGCTGTCCGCAGTACGTATCCGCGCAACTATCGCCTTTTCAGTGAGGCACTCCGACGTATCCAAAACACCATCCCTGACGTCTGATCTGCGGAAAAACAGACGTAGTTGAAGAGGCACCCAGTCAAATTCAAAGCAGCAGGCACGGGAACGGGGACGAAGCGGAGGCATCGGGAAAGGTGTTTGGAAGGAGAACTGTTCCCCTCCTCCTCTCCATTCCTCGTAAGCTGCGCAGTTGACTCGTTTTCTGAGGAGTGGACAGGATGCGAGGCGCATCGCGGCGCATGGTGTCGGCGTGGTTGGCGTGGAGAGCCGGCGGCACCTCACATTTTTGGTGCTTGTTGTAACCTGATTCAATCGTTATATCCGATATCGCGGCACTGGCGCATTGTAATAAGTGGTTCATTTTCCCATGGCAAGCATACAAAAGCGGACGGTGCCATAGCTGTTCATCGTTATAACCGATAAATTGTTATAAACGGTATCGTTATAAGTGGACTCGACTGTACATATATACACAAATGAGCTGTAACAATTTAAAAGAAAAGCTTAACAACAACAGATATGATTTGTGATTAACTAGCTGCTTCAATACTACGGAGTCGCGTTCGTTGACTATGGTTTCGGGTAGGTTATTTTAATCTTCTATGGCTGCAGGTAAAAAGTACTTGTTAAAAGCGTTAGTTGACCCATGTAGGCGCTGAAAACTTATGTTAAAGAGGCGACGTGATGAACGGGCAGGAGGGAGGACTGTACTGCGTTGTGAAGAATATATCTGGTGTAAGAGGCAGAGTCCAGCAACTTTTCGGCGGATTTCGAGGGCGGGGAGGTTAAGATATAGTTTAATGCTGGTAATACTTGAGCGCGGGTTGTAATGTGAAGAAATAAATCTAGCGGCACTATTCTGAACTGATTCAAGTGAATCGATCAATTAATTTTGTTAGGGACTCCAAATAGCCGATGCATATTCAAGTTTAGTACGCGTAAAAGTTTCATCAGTCAGTTTTCAGGTTTGGAAGGGGGGGGGGGAGGACAAAAGGTTTGGGATTTTTTGATATAGCCAAGTGATGTAGCCGAGGCGGTGGTTAGTGGTTATGTGGTCGGTGGTTATGTAGCCGATGTAGCCGAGTGATGTAGCCGAGGCGGTGGTTATGTGGTCGGACCATGTTAGATTGCTTGATATCACTACGTACGCCAAGGTATCGGTAAGAATCAGCCTGGGTTAGTAAAATGGAGTTTAGAGAATACTGAAAAGAAAAGTTATTGCGCTTGCGCAAAACTTGCATGACTTTACATTTGTTTATATTTAGTTACATCAGCCATCGTGAACACCATTTTTGTATGTTAGATAAGTCATTTTGAAGAATATTTTGGTCCGTGCTACTTGAAATGCGGCGGTAAAGTACGCAGTCGTCTGCGAACAGGCGGATGCTTGGTGAAATTTTGTCTGGAATGTCATTAATGAAGAACAGAAATAAAAGGGGCCCAAGTACTGACCCTTGCGGAACACCGAATATTACCTTGACATCAGTTGATTGGTGGTTAGCCGCAACAGTGAATTGGACCCTATCGGTTAGGAAATTTTTAACCTAAGATTAATTAATGGGTCAATGCTGAGAGATCGGTTAGGAAATTTTTATTCTAAGATTAATTAATGGGTCAATGCTGAGACCCAAGTAGCACAGAACATTAGAATAACGTTATCTGGAAGTTGCGAAAGTTTAAATAACGTTAAATGTTACGAGGCAATGTTTATGTAACGTTTAAAAAAAACATTCAATGTTTATGTTATGTTAGAAACGTTATTTTTACGTTGAAAACAAACATGTATGTTAACGTTTTGTTCCCAACATTTATTTAACGTTTAGGAAACAACTTAAAACCAATGTTAGAAATACTAATGTTATTACAATGCTCATACTCAACATTAAAGTAATGTAAATATACAAACATTATAATAACGTTCAGGACATGTTCAGGAAACAACTTATCACCAATGTTAGAAATGGTAACGTTAATAAAATGCTCAGGACTCAACATTAAAGTAATGTACAAATTGAAACATTATAATAACGTTCAGGGCATGTTCACGGCAGAACATATAATGGGATGTAAAAATGTAAACATTATTATAATGTTAAGAAGTACCCGCAAAGCAACGTTATAGGTAACATCTTTATTGCAACATTATTACAATGTTCAAGGCATAACGTTGAAGTAATTTTAGAAATTTAACGTTATTAAAATGCTCGAGGTAATACTGTCAGGTAACATAATAAATCTGAACATAACATTTATGTTACAACGGCAGGGTGATGTTATGCTTGAAGCATTAGCGAAATGTTCAAACTAATTGCACAATACAACTGGCTTTTACCAAAGTCTTCAGGGGTACAGGGGGTCAAAACAAGTCCTCCCCCCGAAATTTCTCGTGAGGAAGTGGGAGGGGGGGGGGGGGGTTCATCCAGGACGGGTGATTCGCGCGAACGTGAATCGCACGCGCCAGATAACGCTTCCAGGCTCCAGCACGTACCGGTCGGTTCTTCTGGCTCCCTCTTCACCATTTTGACATATTAAAGGGGGGGGGGGGGAGGATATTTCGGGTTATTTCCTTATTTCACATATATAGAACTTTGCATCTCGTGCCGTCGGCGTGTCGCCACCGATTCTGCTATCTTTGGCGTGTCTTCCGCGGCCAACTTCCAGCTCGTTTGAGCAGCTCTTGGCTGCCCCCCCCCCCCCCCCCCCCCATTCGATATAAAATCCTGGCTACGCCAATGCTTTTAAAAATCGCAGCCACATTATTTCAGTGCTTGACTGCATTTTGACGCCGCCGGAGATGTGCTGAGACAAATGTTGTAAGTGTGTATGCGTGCGTGTTTTTTTTGTGTTATGAGCCCAGCCCAGCCCAGGACATGGGCAAGCCAACGGGTGAGCGCCAATCGTGTCATCAGTTGTGGTTTGGCCGCTGCGAGTCCGCGCGAAACATTTCTAGGCAAGGCGGCTTTCCCCTCAGTTGCCTTTTGTTCCCTCAGAGGAATAGCTCCGTCAACAACCGGTCCCATTTATGACCAGTCCTATTGTTGCCCACCGCCGCTCCCCTCGTTTTGCAAGGCGTGTATCATGCGGGTGCGCGCGGCGGGTGGGGCTTGCTCCCCCTCTCAAGACCTGCAGGGGAAGTGCGTCAAAAGCCTGTTCTTGTGTCTTGTATTCCGGCGTGAGGCTGCCTGGTATTTTCTTTTCTGTCATCTGCACCGAGCGCAAGAAAGAGCGACAGCACAGAGCAGCAGAAGGTGTTTTGCGTCATCGAGAAATACACTTGTTGCCGGGAAACAACGATTTGCAAGTCAAATGCAGGTTACTTCAAATATACACGAAAGCACGCTTTTAACTTTTTTCAGTAAGCATCATATGCAGTTAAATTTATTTTAGGAAGTGACTAGGAATGATTAGGAATGAATGACTAGGATGAATGAATGAATGAATTATAATGAATGAATGAATGACTAGGAATGAATAGGAATAGAAAAAAATGAATAGGAATTGACAGTGTTATGTGTATTTTTACATTCCGTCACGTTTGCACCGCAATTCTGCGCATGAAGCAGAAAAAAAAATGCGAGAGCTGCTTCTTATCAATGCGGCGATCGAA